>BQNB010097623.1:0-25346 GCA_026074375.1 Tanacetum coccineum | reverse complement strand
GATGTGTGTGTCAATTGTCATGTGCATGTATTTGAAAGAACGTGACTGTGTGTAAACCGCGTCAATAATAATGGATAGAGGATAATATGCTTCGCATGCTTTCATTATGAGGCTTTCATTATGAGTTTATAACTGCCATCTTCCAATTCATGTATTCGTGGGAGAAATCCACAATATGCCAAATCCTGATTTTTTATCCATTGGATATCTTTTGAGAAATAGTAATATATTTTATTTTATTTTTGCTACAAAATATAATTTACATAGGGATGGAAGTTAAACGATGACGCGGAACAAATATGTGTTATAAATCCTAACTCGGGTTTAAGTCGAATAAAAAAATGATTAAACCCGAAAAGTCGTGAATTTTATTGATTATTGAATACTAACACAATAAACTCAAGCCCTATATTTATAAGAATACTAAATTTGAGGAAAAAGTTAACCAAATTATTCTAGAACAAAAAAAAGAAACTAAACAAAAGTCAGGACTAGGGGTGTTAACGAGTCGAGCTTTTAACGAGCTACTCGAGCTCGAGCCTACAAATTGTCAAGCTCGAACAAAAGATCATGCTCGTTTATATAAACGAGTCGAGCTTTTAAAAGGAAATATTCGGCTCAGCTCGTTCGAAAGCTCGTTTAGTTACTCGAGTCGAACGAGTCGATCGAGCTTAACGAGTGGAACGAGCTAATCGAGCCAAACATCTAACTTTTTTCAAACTTTTCTTTTTACATTTTAATGAGTATTGATAAATTTAATTTTCTTTAGAAGCAACTCGTCCTCGAGTGATTGTCCTCATTCACGTCATGCTAGTGGGTACTCATAAAATTCTAAACATTGAAATTTTTAAAATACTCATAGTATTTGGCAAGTTCCGCCACATAAGCATTATCATTAATTTTTCGAAGTATCTTATTCGACTCTTATTTCTTTGGATGTAGCGTTGGCTTATAAGTTCCAACCAGAAAACGTTCTTTGCGAAGAAACACCATTACCTCATCTCTCACTTGGAACAACTTCTTCCAACGATTCTTATCCGCTGCAATTTTGTACTTGGTATTTGCTTCGGTAATGTTGGCTCGCACAACCTCATGAGTAGCTTGGATTTCTTCCACCATCTTATTTGTTTGAATATTCTTTTTACCAGGTAAATCAACTAGATCCACCACGTGCCTTGGAGAAGTCTTGTACACAACCTCAAATGGTGAGAATCCTGTTTAGCTATAAACCACACTATTGTAAGCAAATTCGGCTTGTGCCAACGACACATCCCAAAGTTTAGGCTTTTCTCCACATAAGCAATGTATCATATTTCCCAATGTGCGATTAAATACTTCGGTTTGACCGTTCGTTTGATGATGAGCGGTACTACTAAAATTTAAAGGTGCACCTAATCGTCTTCAAAGTGTCAACCAAAAATGAGCAAGAAACTTACAATCTCGATCTGAAGTAATGGACTTTGAAACTCCATTCAAACGAACTACCTCTTGAAAGAACAACCTCGCAATATATGTTGCATCCGAAGTCTTCTTACAGGGAATGAAATGCGTCATCTTGGAAAACATGTCAACAACAACAAACACAGAATCGACTCCCCGTTGAGTACGAGGAAGGCCAAGAACAAAATCCATTAAAATGTAAACCCAATGACTCTCATGTACGGGAAACGGCATATAAAGACACGTATTTTGTGCTTTACCCTTTCCTTCTTGATACACGACACATTTCTTCACGAAAGCTCTAACATTCCTTTTTAATTGAGGCCAATAAAATTGGCTTTTTACGCTAGCAATTGTCTTATCTCGACCTAAACGAGCATTCAGTCCTCCCACATATACCACTTTAATTAATTGATTCCTACGAGAAGTCTTTGGAATACACAAACGATTATTTTTAAACAAATAACCGTTAAGTACAAGAAATTCACCCCGATGTTTCTTGGTTTCGAGCTCCATCCAAGTGTTACGAAAATCTTCATCAATTACGTACAACCCCTTGATTGAATCGAAGCCTACAACCTCGTTACTAATGGTCACCAATAAAGTGGTCTTTCTACTCAACGCATCAGCCACTTCATTATTTCTAACCACGAGCAATGTCTTAGGTGAAGGCCAATCCCGCGCGTCATTGACCTTGGTTTCGTCAACATGGATCCTCCTCACTTGAAAAGAACTCGCCTCGAGTTCTCAATATCAAGGGATTCATCAACCTTGAACACCTTCTCACGACGAATCTTATTTTCAATGGATTTGCGCTTCACATCCACTCGAAAACCTTAATAAATTTTAACACGTCTACCATACTCTCAACGATCAACCCATGACCCAAAACATCGGGTTGTGTGCTCCTTATCAACGACCTCTAAGTTTTCAATTATAATAAAAATAACTTCTTTATTTGCTATTGAAAACTTAATTTGATTTTTGATAATCATCCTTAAAACTAACTCCTAATCTAAATCACGAACGTTTAAATCATAGACGCATTCAAAATCCATTTTAGCTCATAATTAAAAACCTTCACATCTTCGTTATCATTAAAACCCATAATTTCTTCAAGTCTTAAAAGCATCAACTTTATTCCTTGTTCTAAATAATAAAGTTGAAATTTTGTCATCGTGTTGTTTATAACTTTGAAGGTCTTAGATTTTCTCAATGTGTTCATCAACAACCTCAGCCTTCACAATCTTTTCTTTAACTTAACCTCGGGTTTTGGTAATTGTGGTGTTACTTTGGGTGAAACCATAGCAATTCTCCTTCCTTCCCATGAGAAAAGGTAGAGATTTTGTTTAAAACTATACTTGCCATTGACCTCACATCGCCAAGGTCTTCCTAATAATATATGGCACTTATCAATATCATCCACAATACAAAGTAATTCTACTTTATAAAATTTTCCTATTGTCACAAGAACCCTACAAACTTAGTAACTTTCTATTAGACAAATCTTCATTGGTAACTTTAGAAAATTTACCCATTTTCTTGAAACCAAATTATTTATGCTACAACCATCAATAATTAAAGAACATACCGAATTGTTGATTAGAATTTTTGAACGAGAAATCTTGGTTGTAGGTACTCGATCCTCCTTCTTTTTCTCCTCAAATTCTTTAATTCTTCCATTGTTGAACGGGGATTGGTTGCTTACACAATTGCCTCTAAAATCGCCTAAGGTTGGACGAATTCTTCAACCTTCGTGTTTTCTACCCTCGCGATTCTTATGGATTAATGCCCTACCTACGGTCACGGAACATAGTTCTTTTAGCATGATGTAACAACTTTCAAGTTCTTTCATGAATTTGGTAAAACCATGATCCATGTACTCTCCATACCATACCCCACCAACAGTATGGGTTTTTGGATCTTCCAAATCAGTCACCATACAGGATACTAAGAAGCTCTGATACTAACTAACGCGGAACAAAAACGTGCGATAAACCCTAACTCACGTTTAAGTCGAATTAGAAAAGGATTAAACCCTAAAAGTCGTTAATTATTGATTATTGAATACTAACACAATAAACCCAAGACCTATATTTATAGGAAAATTAAACATGGGGAAAAAGTTAACCAAATTATTCTAGAACAAACAAACTAAAGAAACTAAACAAAAGTCACGACACAAATTAGGGTTACTCCAACAATAGTAGAATTACTCCAAAGTAGAGTTGCTCCCAAAAAACAAGTAATCTTATTAGGCTTTAGACGACTTAGTATAGTTACTCCATCAATAGTATAATTACTCCAAATTAGAAACCAGTAACCTCAGTTTGGTTTAGCAGTGCCCATACTCCTACTAGCAATACCTTTACTCTTGTCAGGCTTTAGGTACTCCATATACTCCTCTTTTAGCTCGTTAATTATATCATCATCATTCTTCCTCTCTTTAGAAGAACTTGTCCTCGAGTGATTGTCCTCATTCACGTCCTCAGAGTGAAAATCATAAATTTCTGACACACTAAAAGTCTTTGAAATAATAATAGTATTTGACAAGTCAACCACATAAGCATTATCATTAATCTTTCGAAGTATCTTGTACGGACCATATTTCTTTGGCTGTAGCTTGCTATGAGTTCCATTCAGAAAACGTTCTTTGCGAAGAAACACCATTACCACATCTCCCACTTAGAACAACTTCTTTTGATGATTCTTATCCGCTGCAATTTTGCACTTAGCATTTGCGTCGATAATGTTGGCTCGCACAACCTCATGAGTTGCTTGAATTTCTTCCACCATCCTATTTGATTGAATATTCTTTTTACCCATTAAATCAACTAGATCCACCATGTGCCTTGAAGAAGTCTTGTATTAAATCAACTAGATCCACCATGTGCCTTGGAGAAGTCTTGTACACAACCTCAAATTGCGAGAATCCCGTTGGGCTATGAACCGCACTACTGTAAGCAAATTCGGCTTGTGCCAATGACACATCACAAAGTTTAGGCTTTTCTCCACATAAGCAACATATCATATTTCCTACTGTGCGATTAACTACTTTGGTTTAACCATCTGTTTGAGGATGAGCGGTACTACTAAAATTCAAAGATTTTACCCAATCGTCTCCAAAGTGTCAACCAAAAATGAGTAAAAAACTTACTTTCTCGATCCGAAGTAATGGACTTTGAAACTCCATGCAAACGAACCACCTCTTGAAAGAACAACCTCGCAATATGTGTTGCATCCGAAGTCTTCTTAAAGGGAATGAAATGCGCCATCTTGGAAAACATGTCAACAACAACAAATATAGAATCGACTCCTCATTGAGTACGAGGAAGCCCAAGCACAAAATCCATTGAAATATCAAGCCAAGGACCCTCAGGGACGGGCAACGGCATATAAAGACCCGTATTTTGTGCTTTACCCTTTCCTTCTTGACACATGACACATCTTTTCATGAAAGCTCCAACATCCTTTTTAAATTAAGGCGAATAAAATTGGCTTTTTACTCTAGCAAATGTCTTATCTCGACTTAAACAAGCATTCAATCCTCCCACATGTGCCTCTTTAATCAATTGACTCCTAAGAGAAATCTTTGGAATACACAAATGATTACTTTTAAACAAATAACCGTTAAGTACAAGAAACTCACCCCGATGTTGCTTGGTTTCGAGCTCCATTCAAGTGTTACGAAAATCTTCATCACTTGTATACAACTCTTTGATTGAATCGAAGCCCACGATCTCGTTACTAATGGTCACCAATAAAGTGGTCTTTCTACTCAACGCATCAGCCACTTCATTATTTCTAACCACAAGCAATGTCTTAGGTGAAGGTCAATCTCGCGTGTCATTGACCTTGGTTTCATCAACATGAATCCCCCTCACTTGAAAATAACTCGCCTCGAGTTCTCAATATCAAGGGATTCATCAACCCTGAACACCTTCTCACGACGAACCTTTTCTTTAATGGATTTGCGCTTCACATCCACTCAAAAACCTTCATATTTTTAAACACGTCTACCATACTCACAACGATCAACCCATGACCCAAAACATCGGGTTGTGTGCTCCTTATCAACGACCCCTAAGTTTTCAATTGTAATAAAAATAGCTTCTTTGTTCGACATTGAAAACTTAATTTGATTTTTGATAACCATCCATAAAATTAATCCACAATCTAAATCACGAACGTTTAAATCATGGATGCATTCGAAATCCGTTTTTAGTTCACAATAAAAACACCTTCACATCTTCGTTATCATTAAAAACCATAATTTCTTCACAAGTCTTCAAAGCACCAACTTTATTCCTTGTTCAAAACAATAAATTTGAAACTTGTCATCATGTTGTTTATAACTTTGTATGTCTTGGATTTTCTCAATGTGTTTATAAACAACCTCAGCCTTCACAATCTTTTCTTTAACTTTAACCTCGGTTTTGGTAATTGTGGTGTTACTTTTGGTGGAACCATAGCAATTCTCCTTCCTTCCCATTAGAAAAGGTAGAGATTTTATTTAAAATTATACTTGCCATTAACCTCACATCGCAAAGGTCTTCCCAATAATATATGGCCCTCATCAATATCATCCAAAATACAAAGTACTTTCACTTTATAAAACTTTCGTATGGTCACAAGAACCCTACAAACTTGGTAACTTTCTATTGGACAAATCTTCATTGGTAACTTTAGAAAATTTACCCATTTTCTTGAAACCAAATTATTTATGCTACAACCATCAATAATTAAAGAACATACCAAATTGTTGATTAGAATTTTTGATCAAAAAATCTTGGTCGTAGGTACTCGATCCTTCTTTTTTTCCTTCTTTCATTATTCAATTCTTCCATTGTTGAACGAGGATTGGTTGCTTGCATAATTGCCTCTAAAATTGCCTATGGTTGGAAGAATTCTTTGACCTTCGTGTTTGCTACCCTCGCGATTCTTGTGGATTAATGCCCTACCTACGATCATAGAACGTAGTTCTTTTAGCATTGGGTAACAACCGTCAACTTCTTTCATGGATTTGGTAAAACCATGATCCATGTACTCTCTATACCATACCCCACCAACAATATGGGTTTTTGGATCTTCCAAATTAGTCACCATCCATGATACTAACAAGTTCTGATACCAATTGACGCAGAACGAAAACATGATATAAACCCTAACTCGGGTTTTTTTTGGTAAAGGAGATTACCCCGGTAAAATAACCCTAACTCGGGTTTAAGTCTAATCATAAAAGGATTAAACCCTAAAATTCGTTAATTATTGATTATTGAATACCAACACAATAAACCCAAGCCCTATATTTATAAGAAAATTAAACTTGGGGAAAAAGTTAAACAAATTATTATAGAACAAACAAAATAGAGAAACTAAACATAAGTCACGACACAAATTAGGGTTACTCCATCAATAGTAGAATTACTCCAAAGTAGAGTTACTCCCAAAAAAACCAGTAACCACAGTAGGATTTAGACGACATAGTAGAGTTACTCCATCAATAGTAGAATTACTCCAAAATAGAAACCAGTAACCTCAGTTTGGTTTAGTAGTGCCCATACTCCTACTAGCAATACCCTTACTCTTGCCACGCTCTAGGTGCTCCATATACTCCTCTGCTAGCTCGTTAATTATGTCCTCATCAAACGAGCAACAAGATATTTGAATTATACGCATTAATTTTTAACATGTTCATTATATGATATGCTCTTTGCTAATCTAAGAGACAAAATGATTTTCTTTCACTCGCCTTTGAAAATGAAACATATGAAATTCAATCAGTGAATTCAGTGCAAAATAGGTTTACGCAGACATTGTTATATCTAGTACACAAATTGGCATATGAAGTTTAATTATATTCACGAACAGTATTGGCATAAAGCTTAGAATACCAAAATACCATTATAGGTTTGTTTATAATAGGAGCAGACCCGAGCATGTTGTGGGAATAATAGATCTCATATTATTTTGATTTATATTTATTCCTCACCAATTAGTCATCATAATAACATGTGAAAAAGGTGTATTTAATGGTATTAATTTAGGAGACGAAGGAACAAATCTTTCTTTATTGCAATTTGCAGATGACACGCTTATTTTTAGGGATTAGTCTAGAAAACACATAAAGAATCTGATTTCCATCTTGAACAACTTTTGAAAGGTTTCCGGTATTGCAATAAATCTCTCCAAGAGTACCTTATATGGTATTGGTGTAAGCTCTGATGATATTAAGAATCTTGTTATTTCTCTTAATTGCAAAGGTGATACCATTCCTTTCATATACCTTGGGCTACCGGTTGATAAAGATATGTCAAGATTATACAATTGGTCTAATGTGATTGATAAATTCACAAATCGTCTTTCATCTTGGAAGGCAAACTACCTTTCTTTTTGGGGTCGTTTGACCCTTACAAAGTCAGTCCTAGGTAGCTTACCCATTTATTATCTTTCACTGTTTCGGGCCCCGAAGAAGGTTTTATCTATGCTTGAAAGAATTTGATGTCATTTTTTTGGGCTTTAAAGAAGACTCTAAAGGAATTTATTGGGTTAAATGGAGAACTACTCTTGCTAGTTATGACCAAGGGGGTCTTGGCATTAGTAGCATATAAGCAAAAAACTTGAGCCTCCTCGAAAAATGGTGGTGACGGGTTCATACTGAAAAAGAGGCACTTTGGAGTAAGGTTATTTCCTATTTATATGGAAGTAAAGGCGACTTGCATGGTGACCGAGGTCAAGGCTAAAAAACCTCTGTGCGGGAAAATATAAGGAGTATAGGGGATACAATTAATGGCCTTGATATCCCTTTCAACAGCTCGTTTATGAGAAAGGTTGGTTGTGGGGATAACATTTCTTTTTGGTGTGATAAATAGGTTCACTCTGATCCTCCTCTTATGTATCAATTTATGCGCCTTTATGCCCTTGAGCTCTCAGAAGATTGTCTGATTAAAGATCATTGGTGCCTTGAGAACGAGGTTTGGAAAAGAAATTAGGATTGGAGCTCATCTCCCAGGGGTCGTGCCTTTTCTAAGTTACAATCTCTTTCTTTTCTTCTTGACGGTTTCGTTCTTCGTCCTCAAGCGAAGGACGACTGGATATGGACGCTTAGCAATGATGGCCTCTTCACTGTTAAACGTCTTTCAAGTATTATTGATTCGACATACTTAACAGATAGTAGCAGCTTAGGTAAACACATGATTGGATTTCCCTTGTCTCGAGAAAGATAAATATTTTTATTTGGCGTCTCGTGCTTGATAGGCTCCATCTCTTAACTAACCTCGACTCGCGAGGTATTGATGTTCCATCCATTCTTTGTCCTTTATGCGGTGATTGTTCCAAAACTAGAGAGCTCATGTTCATATCATGTTCAAAATCTCTAGTTATATGGCGTAAATGTCTAAGTTAGTGAGGTATATGTGTTCCTTCAAACGTATCAATTACAGATTTGGTGTCAAGATCTCTCAGGAATAACTTCCTCGGCTATGTAAAAACTAGCTTCAATGGTGTATGCTACATTGTTCTTTGGCATATTTAGGCTTGGAGAAATAAAGTGGTCCATTCTATGATTGATGAAAGGCAAGAAGAGCTAAAGGTCGATATTTTTCCTCGGATTCAATCCTCGTCCCTCATATGGTTTTCCAACGGATGACGTAAGGAAAATAAAGCTTTAAACTGGAGTGTTTGGTTGTCAAAGCCTTTCGATATCGGTTTAGTGGTGGACCTTTCTCACACTTGATATATGGTTTAGTGTTTATGTCTTTTTCATGTTGTGGCTTTTTGATTTCCCTTTTAGATTGTTTTAAGGCCTCATCTTGATGACCTTGTTGTGCTCTTTTAGTGTATGCCTATTAGCTTCTCTCTCTTAAGAGTTTTTATACATTAATTTGCTTTTCAAAAAAAATTATCGCTTGCATTAGTTTAAATAAAATTATAGTTAACATACAAATACGGCCAATCTATGGAGAAGTAAAAGCATAGTGATCTACGACATCAAAAATTAATCACAGTAGAAGAAAAAACTTATCTCAACGACGATGTCACGTACAAACTGCAATACCATTCTTTCAATCTCATATCTTTTGAAAACGAAAATTACTTTAGGATCGTGTTGCTGATAGTAACACACATAATAAATGTATGAAAAAAGAAAGTAAAGAGAATCAAGACTAATGTATTTCATTGAGATTGGTAGATTACAATACATACAAGTGCGTATATATAAACCTCTAATCATCAGTAAATTAAGTAAAACAATTATTGAGTCATAATGTTTAAAACGCTACGAAATGTGGATAGCCACCTAATAAATATATATTTATAACACCTACGTCATAAGTAACTGTGTTGGTTTAATGTGTGAGTCATGCAACGCACGGGTATTGCACTTGTTTCTTTAAACTACCAAACAAACGAATATCCATTTATATTTCTATATTCTCGTTTCCTTTTACCAAACATCCCCTAAGTATACTAATTTAAATAAAGTTATGATTAGATTTAAACTAGAGTCGCTTAGTGTGCGAGTCAACCAAATATCCTATGAAATTATAATTCTGTTGAGGTTGTACTCTTCCATTTTTATGAACATAAATGCTAAATTCACATAAGGTTTATAAAACTGTAAAAAAAAGTTTACAAAAAGAAATCCACATAATGATGTGATATGATAATATTATTATTATCACTCATACTTTAGATTCTTTTATCATATTTTTATCCATAAATTAACATACACATCATTGTGTGAATTATTTTTTATAAGAATATATGGATGTATCATTCCTCCTTTATAAAAGAAAAAAACGATTGAGAAACACAAAAAATGTGACTAATTATGTATCTAAATAGACGTAGTAACAACGTATAAGTTTGTAAAGAAGTTGGTTCTATGATGCTCCAATATGATGTTAATATACGTGTCTAAGTATATAATTAAGCGTACAAGTTAATCATCTTGACTAATGCTCGTAAAGGAATGTGGGGGAGATCTAGTTGATACAATACATTTGTACTATAATGTAACAAATGTGGTTAATAAGTAAGGAACGGTGGGATAGTCGTAATGTTCGTTTTAATTAAATTGGCCTAATAAACACGTCAATGCTGAAGGGGTATTCATGTGTTCGTTTTTTACGTCGATTATCTTGTGATGTTTAAGGTGTCAGTTGTTTTTCTATGTATTCTTTAATCAATTTTTCACTAAGTTCTCATGTTTGTTGGAAGTCTTTATTTTCCGGACTTGATAGTAGCTGCTTAAAGGATAATAGAAAAAAGAGTAAATTACACTGTACGTTCTTTTCGTATGAGCTGGATCCCTGATTGAGTTTCTATCTTTTTTATTGCATATTTGATTCTTATAATCAAACTATGTAACATTGTCTATCCTTATCACCCAATCCAGTTATCTTTCTTCGCTAACTCTCCTCACGTGCCTTGCACGTGAAGGTATTTTTGTCTTTCTCACTTTAACACAATTTTCTACTTTACTATTATTTTTTTAAGAAATACTACCTCTTTTTTATAAGTCAGACTATATTTGGTCAAACCCTTAAACATTTTTTTTTCATTTTAATCTTCTTCTTTGTACAACATCATCATCGGCCAACCACTTGTTGTCACGCCGCCAATGCGCCGCCAATGCACCACAACCCATAACTCCAGCCACTATCATCATCACTAAAAATAAACATATGATGCACCACCACCAAAACCCATAACTCCAGCCACCACAACCCACAACTTCACTCTCATGGTTTATATCTTTAATCTGGATCCTGTCAAATATCACATATCGATCACCATCATAACTGATAACATCAAATATTTAATACTTTTTAGTGTTAATTTTTCTCTAAAAATACTTGTAATTATCCTAGAAACACATGAATTCGATACATTTACTGTTATTTTGTTGTTTTCAGGTAAAATGCAAGTAAGTAGCAAGAAACATGAGAATTGGACACTAAACAAGGCATTGGAGCGAAAAAACGTAATTAATGGATAATTCTACAAAAGAATAATATATAAGAAGCTATCCGCTTATAATTTGGAGTTACTATAAAAGGAAACAAAGCCGAAGAAGAAATTCTCTTGTGATACTTCGGGAAATGTGCTCTAGTATTTTGACCATAACTTCTTCATACTAATTCCTTTGAAGTTGATTCAAACGGCTATGAAAAGAGGAAAGTGATATCTATAACTTTCGTGTTTTGGGTTAGAGCCGGATCACAACTGACGGGCCACAAGATTGCAATTACTACAATTGTGCTGAAGAGTTTACGCTGTAACCTCACAAATAGATTACGCCATAAACTTTCCACGTCATGGTTACGGCGTAACCTAACAAATCAGTTACGTCATAAAGTCCAATTTGCCTGTATTTTGGAATGTCGACATCAGCAAGGTTACGGCGTAACCTCACGAATCAGTTATGCCGTAAACCATCAGAAACCTATAAATAGGGCCAAAATCAGCCTTAAAAGTCATCATTCTCCCTCCCATATAAGGGGACGACTAGGACACCTTCCCAAGTTGTTTTTCAGCACTCTCCGGCCCTTTAAGAAGGAAGAATCCGTCCCCGATCATCATCATCATACTAGTTTGGTTTGATTATCATTACTTTCATTAATTGACGATGATATTGATTGTATGAATACAATTTTCGGCTAAGCTTATCTTATTAATTATAATTATGATTCATTTATTTCTTGTTAATTATGGTTATCGGTTTGGTTATATTACTTTGACCATAAGAATGCCAAATATAATGCTCGCTTATCATGACCATTGGAACAAAATTCCGGTTATTATGACCAGTATGGCGGGGATTCGTAAGATAAGTGAGGATTAGATGACCATTCAATCCTTACTTTCCACATAGTAGAATAAAGTGAATCATTAAGTTAATTAAAAAGTAATTAGGACCGCATCTCCTTCTCTTCAATCATACTTGATTAATTTCTTTAAAGTTTTCATTATCTTACAAATCAATTATTCTAAACAGCTTTTAAACGTAACAACCAATTTAAACTCAGATTTGTAACCGAACTTTAGCTCTTGGAACGACCTTGGATTTACCAAAACTACACTACTCACGATCGGGTTCTCTGCCCGTTAGTGCGTTTGTAAGGTAAAACGAGTTAACACATATAAATTGAATCATCACTAAACCGATCTATTCTCTCTATCAATAGTCTACACTCAAACTACATCCGAAAATAAACAAAAAATAAAATAAACTTTAAATGAACAAGCCTCAAACATTATAGAAAGTAGACGCCTCGCGAAGAATACCACTAAAACTACGAATTTACCACCAGAGTCTAATAAAAACTACCATACAAACCTCTCCGATATACACACACACACACACACTTAAAAAAAAGATCATAACTTTAATCATCATAATTTTAATTCAAACTGATCATATATAACTGATAAAAATATATAATATATAATTCTCTTTCCAAAAACTCACAAACTCTAAATACGACCACGTTCGAAAATATAAACAAATTAATGTACCAAATTCCAAATACAGCCACTAGCAAATTCATTCGGACGACACCAACACTTCACAGTAATCTATTTTTTTTGGTTTAAAACACGTCTTGGCTTATCTGAGCTGCTAAGACTCAGTCTATCTCGAAATCAAAAGATTTTACTCTTCATAAATAAAATATAGCGAAAAACTGGCGAGCGAGCGAGAGAAATCATACACATATAATATATTCTAATATTTGTGAGTACGTTTAACTATAGATATAGAAGTTTGTAAAATTCTATATCATTTGTAGATACTTGGGATGAACTAAGTGAATTTAATTTCTATTAATAATAGTTGAATAGTTATTATTATTTATTCATTGTATGGTGTATATTTGACTTATTTCCTCTGTATTTATCTTATAACATCTCATTATTTTACATTTACTTTGAGGAATGGCACACTTAGGTCCAAATATGCTCTAGCTATTAATTATAAGATATTTCTGTTTAATCAGACAACACAAGTGAGAACACATTTTAAATCGAAATAAATCGATGGAACAGCTTTAAATCTCCAGAGTGGATTATTAAATGTTGAGAAAATTCTATCGAATTTCTAGTTACACTAAAACAGGAACGTAGTAAAGAATACTTAGAGTAATAGAAGAAAAGGTGTGTTGGAAGGAGCGTTACATGGGTTCTCTATGCAATGGAAGTAATTTTTGGAAATGTAAAACTGTTAACAGATATAACGCATGAGAGAGAAACCATTACACAAACAATTCGAAGTAACAAATCTCATAAAAATACTCCCACAAAATTAAACGAAGTACATACACACACAATATAAAATAAAATATTTAACGATATTAAAAAATTTCAATAACACACATAAATATCGCAACACGAGAGACCATACAAAAAATTTCTACTATTACAATAAAAACAAAAACACACCACTAATAAAGTTTAGAAACTACTAAAAAGCTTAAATGTACCTCCAAGAGCTCTAAATGTTGGAAACTCTAAATAAAACCAAAAACATACTTAAAAAAAAAAAAAAATAATAAATAAACCTATACATAGGGTAGTTTGTGATAAGTTATGTAGGAAGTGTTAGTACTCAAACAGATAATTACATAGAGACAGGAGACTCGTATCACACCACAATTAATAGGCTAAAGATAGCGCAGCAATCCTATTATTAAAAGAACCTTGGAGTGAATGGAAATCAACAAGTATTCACAATAGAAAAATGCGTCACGAAGGAATCCGAAGGCAACCTAATCCAATATAGGTCGTATAAGTACTAAACACTTTGATTATTTATAGGTCGTATAGCTCATCATACTATCGTTCGGGCTATCATAATTAAGAGGTCGTGTAGTGAACGTATGAGGAGCTAGGACACTTTAAATCGTAAATCCAACAACTCGTCGATACGCCACCCCGAAGAGGCCTCATTATGAAACTCCCTAGTAATATAGTACTTTGATAACTAATACAACGTATGATTCTATATAGCTACATCACCGTCTACTCGTGTTTGCGAAATAATATTTAAATTGCATTTGCTAAATATTATTCGTGTATTTGAACTCGTATAATCGAATATATAATTCAATTGTCTTTGTAAAATAATATTTATAAAGTTTAAGACATGTATAAATATTATATAAATGATTCTAAAATGTTTCGCAAAAATTTATTTTAAAAACGAACCAACACTATTCACCTCAGGAAATAGTGCACAAGTTAGAAAATAATGCGTAACTTTCTCGTTTTAAGCCCGTTTCTTACGTTTCTTATGCCCACATTTTCGTATTAAGTCGAGTTATCAAAATATAACATTTTTAAAATTTTAGTTTTTCTGATGAATAGTGATTTTTACTGTTCATAACAGATATATACTTATTTTTATAGTTTTTGTTATCGTAAACTCGTAAACGTCGTATTTTATTCGTTATAGCTCCGTTTTTAACGATTCTTTCGAGTACGATCTCGTAATTAAAAGTTATATCATATTTTTGATGTTTTAAAAATATCACTTTCTGTAATGAATAGTAAATTTTATAAAAATAGTTTTATAAAAGTATTTCTCGTCGTAAACTCGTAACTAACGTATCTTTTTCGTTATAAATCGGTTTTTCGAGTTTCTTATCATTTTGGAATCGTCATGAGGCGTATTATTTTTATGTAATGTCAAACCTACTGTATGAAGTCGAAATCAAATCACCCTTTTATTATCCAAGTGTGTTCATTTATAAAGAGTTTGTTTTATTAACTTTATAAACCCAAATTTATACAAAATCATGTTTATACTTAAACAACATGTCAACATATTTATTAATCCATTTTTCCATGATATATATAACAATATGACATAAGAAAAGTGTGTAAATTCATAAACATAAGTGATAATTCGTTTTACATATTAAAAATCCTAAGTGGTGATATAGTTATATAAAACATGTAAACATATAAAAATGATGAAAGTAAAGACATGAAGGTTTTTAGATAACCTTATTATGATGTAAGATGATGAACCAAAGTATCTAAACCCTTGTTTAGATATAAAACCCTAGCTTTCCATTTTAAAACCCTAGTTTCACTTTTCTTGATTAATACTTGAAAAAGGTAATCCAATGCTTGGAAATACCTTAGAATATCTTAGAATGGATGTGTAGTGGCTTGAATATGTTGAAGAAAAATTTGTATGGATTATGTAAAGGGGGTTTGTTTGCCGTGAGCTTAAGGAGAGAAAAAGAGGGGTTTTGTGATTTTTTTTTTACCAAGATTAAGCATGTATGTGATCTCATCACTAGATACATGTATATATATGGTGCAATAACTTAGTCAAGGAGACAAGGTATGGTCCTAGGGATGGTCTTGGTCTTGGTCCAAGTCAAAGAGACATGGCATGGTGTAGTTTAATGAGAAGGCATGGCTAGAATTAATGAAGGATGGATGTACATTTGACCAAAGTGGATTTTCTTGATATATCTTTGTATCATTGCAAGAATTTCGGCAATAAGAAGATGTAGGTGTTTTTTTCTTTTATTTATTTATTATACATTTACTTTAATTCTAAGTAAAAACCTTTAATTATTTTGCTAAACCTTAAATTTTCTAACTAGTTTTCAAACTAACCTTCGATTCTAACTATTTTTAAAAATAGAAAGTACTCTACAATCTATAAAATACTAAACTAATATATATAATATGAATTACATATACACAGTACGTACACAAAATATTACGTTCACGACATTTGAAACTACGCAAAGCTTTCAAATGATTTTATTTCCACAAGTACCATGATTTATCACTCATGTACTTCCATCTCATACACATATAAAACACATAAAACATATAATGACACACATGAACTGAATTATACAGGCTTTAACTAACGTGCTCAAATCTCAGTTGTCACAGCCGTGGCCTCCTCCTAGGGAGGAGGAGAGCACTTTTACCCTTACCACTAAACCACTCCTTAATCCATGGTTTTGGCTAAATGGTATTAAGATAATTTGAGTATAAATACTAGCCTAATGCAAGACTTATTTCACACTCTCATTTCTTACAAAAATCAAACTCATTCTCTTATTTTCTCTCTTTCAAACTCACAGCTCAAAAGGGTGTACCAAGAAGTTTATAGTTTTTATTTTTAGCAACAATAATTCTAAGGTATATCAAGGGTATTTCAAGGCTTGGGTTTCCTTAAGCAAAGGATTTATACAAGGAAGCAAATTAGGGTTTTCAAGGAAAAATAAGGTTTTGATAAAAGGATTTTGGGTTGAAGATCTAAGTTTGATTGTGTTCATCTTCTTCATTCATCCACATAAGGTCTAACATAAACTCTAAACTTTCATAATCATTTCATTTTCATACATATATACATTTTTTATATTGTTAAATCACCATCTAGCAATTATTTCATAAAGTTTATAAATAAAACAAGATTATACATATTCAAGTAAACATATGTTCATGGTAAAAATATGTTAAATATGTATTAGAAAGCAAAAACATATTTTTTTAGTGTATTACAAGTGTTGGTTTAATTATATAATTTAGTGTTGAAATAAATAATTGTTGTGGACATTTTGTTGGGACATATTGGACATAAATAGTTAGACATAAATTAGAAGACCTAAAGTATGCAAAATATGTTGTATTAATTAATTTAGAAGACTTGTAATAATTTAATCATGTTATAATTTATAAAACAAGTTTATAAATTATATTTATTACACGAACAGTTTGTATTAACTGTAAAGATACAAATTTTTATAAAATATAGAAACTTTAGATTTAAATAGTGCATTTCAACATGATTCTGAATATATAAGAAACTTGAAAAACGGAGTTATAACGAAGGAAATACGATTTTTACAAGATTAAATATATAAAAAAGTATTTTATATATATAACAGTTTGGTTTTACTGTTACTGTACAGATTTTTATAAAATCTGTAAACATTTTATTATGATAGATTATCTCGACACGATTTCGTACATATAAAGAACGCGCAAAACAGAGTTAAAACAAGAAAGTTACGAGTTTTTAAAGATTTCAAAAGTATATATATTTTCACAGCTTTTATAAAGCTGTGAAAACTGTGAAAAACTGCGGATAACTACGGAAACTGAAATCGGAGTTTTTGAGGGCTTTCGGGTCCGATTCGGCTAAAGTATAAAACTACAAACTTGTTCGGAATGACGTTTTACTATAAATATCAAGTTTTCGGAGACTAGAAGTGTATAGATATTTAACTAGAAATTATAAAAGCTAGTTAACTTTTATAAATTATTTTCTGCATTTTTATAAAAATAACAAGAAGCTGTTAGAAATATAAAATGTGGTTTACGAGTGTTTTCGGGCCCGTTTGGGCTATAAAAACATTAAGAAATAGTGTACTATTACTTACATAATATTTATACATGCTTTCAACTTTATAAATATTATTTTATAAAATAATTAAACTATTTATATTATGTCATTATATATACAATAAGAATATTTAATCAAGTGTTATTAACAAATAATCAATTATTGGACAAAGATAATATTTTTACGGATGCATATACTTGGACAATTATTTAGCAAGCACGATTTAAATGTTGTTTTAACATTTATAAATCAAACAAAAACTATTAGGTGGTGATATAACTCTATAATTTATATTGTTGTATTTATTTTAAATACACTATTCTTATACGACCTATAATTAATTAGGTTGCATTTCGGCTATTTGTGACGTCATTCTTTGTTGATTTTTGCTACATTCAATACCTTCGTTTGAGGTGAGTTTCATGGCCCCTATTTTTCTTGTTTTGCACCCTTTTGGGGGAGAATACATGCTCGTATACATACTTTTTACATACTCGTTTTCATACCCGTTCACAAACTCATTGCAAACTCGTTTACATACTTGATTTCGTAACTCGTTTACAATCTCGTTTACATACACGTTTAAAAACTGGTTTACATACTCATTTTCATACTCATTTACATATCGCGCGAAGGGATACATTGCTCATTTTACAAAAGGACACAAGTACAACACTTTTCATGGTTTACAATAATTACGTAGCATGCCTAAGTAGCAATAACCCACACTGCCCATTATCATGAACTGTTAATTACATTGGGTAAGCGCGAGTGTTATAAATAGATCTATTTGGGATTGACATCCCCGTTCGGGTGAGTAGCTCTCACTAGTTCGACAGATTGAACTAACAGACGTATACCATTTCGGATTTGGGATGTTACGGGTTGACATCTACACGAGGCATACATTGGCATTAATTTGCATCCATTCATGTCGAGCGTCAGTTTCATGAGCTTAGTGCAGTCGTAATTACATTTTAGTGATATTGTATGTGTTACAATGTCATACACTTTAAAATCTTGTGGTCCACACTACTTTGTTGAACATTTTATGATTACTAAACATTTTTCATGATACTGTAGTGAAACAGTAGACACTATACTCTTTTGGTTCTACCTTTATACTTACATTTTTGTGACTATTATAAGGATTGAAATAGTCATACACACTTTACAAATCTTTGATCCAACATTTATACTTACATTTTTATGACTATTATAAGGATTGAAATGGTCATACACACTTTGCAAATCTTTGATCCAACATTTATACTTACATTTTTGTAACTATTTTAAGGATTGAAATAGTCATACACACTTTACAAATCTTTAATCCAACATTTATACTTACATAAACCTATGAACTCACCAACTTTATGTTGACACTTTTAAGCATGTATTTCTTAGTTGAATAGAACACTTGACATAACTGATGTGCATTGGAGTCCAAATTTTACAAGATTACTTTTCAAACGACTCATTTAGAGGTCGTTCTCTCATATCTTGTGCAAAGATACTCATGAAGTAACTCTCCCGGACATTATTCCGCTGCGACCCATTTTGGGGGTGTTACAAGTGTTGTAAACGCAAAAGTTTATAACCCTCCTAGGCAGAGTACCTAACCGTTGTAGTGTAGTATATGCAAGACTCAGGGGGTTATTATCGTTCTCTAGGGGAATAGTGAGGTAGATTCTAATTGTACGTTACTAGGGTTTAAAGATTGAGAGAATAGTATTTTTGTATTTTATATTTTCTAGAAAGCAAGTAAAAATCTCGGGTTTTGAAGAGGGGTTTTAAACTAAGCTACTTACTACTCCTAAATGCAAGAAATGTAAAATTGGTGGGAAACTCATATAGGTAAACAAACGTGTCTACTTAATCGTGCACTACTCCTTAGTTGCTCTCTCTAACCTTATTGTCTGTCACCCTCGTTAGTGTAATGTGTAAGTATTCCCCTAATTCTGCAGTGAGTTGGTCAAGCTATTGTTCTACATGACAACCTAGTCGGGCATTACCTGTCAAACACGCTCCCTCCCAATAGTTAATCACGCACAATAAATGCTTAAAAAGGAATCTACCTAATACTCAAATAATCATGAAGAACTAGATGTATGTTCCATCTAACTTAATCACGTTTCCCTAGACATCAATGCTAATGTAATATTTTATAGCTAGCTTTCTATAGCCTAACGTGCACAACACTAACAAGAAGCAATAAAGATCAAAGATTACAAACTAGGTTTCATGCAATCATAAGCAAACATTAAATAATTTAGCCTAGCATGTTAAAAGAAAGCGAAGAACAGCTAATCAAACAACACATAAACATATTGAATGATTAAATGGGTAAAGGAACTTCACTTCAATTAGACATGTGAGTATGTAAGCACAAAAGGGTTAAAAAACCCTAAAAATCGTCAATGGTAGTTCCTCTCAAAGTTCTCCTAAGTTTCCACACGAATATATAAAAAAATAAGGTTTATATATATAGAAATTGGGTTCTAACGGCGTCGCTAGGGATTTGTGACGCCGTCAACCCATCGAATCTTCTAAGGGTTTCTTCTTGTCCGCTATTGTGACGCCGTCGCTATACGTGGTGACGCCGTCGCTGCTTGATTCTGACGGCGCCAGTAGATTTTTCTGACGCCTTCTCCACCTACTGAGAAGTCACACTTTTCGTCCCAAAATCCACTTTCTAGGTACTTTTGGTGAAGGCGTCGAGATGGGATTCGCCAACTTGAAATTTTGCGTTTTAGTCCAGTTCCTCTCGAATCGAGCCCAAGTCATGTGTTTTTCCTCCAAGAGCTTCCCAAATGCTAAAATAACAAAAAGAATTTATTAAGTACAATATTTGGGAATAATTGCATGATTTTAAGGGTTAAATGACCCTGAAAAAGTGTATAAAATTACACTTCATCAGATACCCCTACACTTGAGATTTGCTTGTCCTCAAGCAAATGAGCTTTCCTATCTAGTAAATAGCAAAGTCGAGGGCATTTAACCTACTAAATAAAGATAGTTTATGGCACAAATGGACCAACCTTGTAATAAAAAGCATGGAAATCATATACTAGTACCTCACATAAGTGTTTGAATTTTTTTTCCAGGTGTATAATGAATTATAGCAATATAGGAAACAGGAAAATAAACACTCACTACCTATCATAGTATACAGATTACCATAAGCATGATAAAGGATCAAAACCTCCACCACTTTGGCGTAAGCACCTAGGAATTACTATCAAAGAGGTCTTTTAAAGGGTTGTAACGTTAGGTGTAGGGTAAAGGAAACACGATTAGGGATAATGGGGGATGTTTTACTGGTGGCAAGCTAATCATTTAGAAGAGTACATGTAAAAGGCATTGCTAAGCTCTTTCTTGACATAAATAATAGCAGGATGGCAGTTTGTATATTCTAACATATAAATATTTTTTTTGCTTTTTTCATTCTGTCAATTTTTTTTTGAATTAGTTTTCTCCTTTTTTATATACACTTTTGCCCTGTCATCTACTGAAAATAAATCAATATACATGACTCGGGGTTTATAGACATCCCTACACTTGAGTTTTTAATAACTCAATCATAAACTAACTAATGACCCGAATTTAGAAGGATCGACAAACATAGAGTATATTAAGCACGTATAGGGGTAATAATTTGACTTTCTTCCCCATTTCTCTATAAAATAAAACTACCATGAATCTCAATCGTCCCAAAATATACACTACAAATTACTCTATTTAGAAACCATGTAATCAAGCAAATAATTAACTAGGGTTAAAATATTGTGATAACAATAATGTACTAAAAATGAGTACATACAAGGGAGGCTAAGGCAATTTGGGTGTAACATTTAAGTGGGGTGTAAACAATGCTCTTCATTAATAAGCTGGAATCCACTAGAAAATTATGAGAACCGCAAAAAGGGTAGACTTAGAAGGGTGTAATAGGGGTATATTGCACTACAATGAGTGCATAGCAAGGGGGTGGGGGTAGTTATATGACCAATGAGATCATCATAACTATAACAAACGCAAGCTAAAAACAAGGGTTATCCTAATGCCTCTTATCACTTAGCAAATCCTTATCACACGAATGCAATCTCACTAGCAGTCCTGGGATGCATCGCTAAAGTAAGTTCTAGAATCTATAATACCACCGGTACTTTCACATAAGCATTAAAAATGAATGCTTTTTTTCCTGAAGATCTAGGGGTGAACCTCATATTTTAGGGTGGAATGTTTTGAATGGTAAGGTTTTTGTGCTAGTCATATAACTCATATCCATGAGACGTTTTTAATACTACAATTTCACTGATGTATGCCATAATTTTTTTAAATTTTGGGCTAAAATTATTGCCTAAACTATGTTTTAGTATATTACACATCGTTTTAAAGACAAAGCAAATGCAAATGAAAGAATAATTTCTAAGGCTTTTATTTCCCCCTACACTTATTTTGAACATTGTCCCCAATGTTCTAAAAGTACCCAAAAGCGAATATAGGGAAGATAAAAAAAGCGAGAGAAACTAATACTCCCATGGTTTGCTCAATATCAGAGAAGAAACAAGATGATCCGACTAAATCTTCATCCAAGAATCATCCAAATGAAAATCCAATGAACTTCTGGATCCTTCTTATCTAATATAATCTGAAAATCAAAGATGTTAGGATTATGAAAAAGACTCGGTCACCCCCGTGTATTGTTTAGTATAGCAAAGCTCGTAGATAGAAAGTAAGTGTATAACTTTCGGTATTGGGCCGAGTCTTTTACCCAAGTGTTAGGCCCATACCCAAGCCCATAGAGCTCACAAACACATGTATAGCAAAAAAATCTTTGGTGGTAAATTAAAAAATCTGAAAATTTACACTAAAAATATCCTTTTCATATATTTCAAATAATGTGGATTTCTCCTATGCTACAGTTTTGACGCCGCCATGTATGAATCCTAGCACGCGTTGGGACACTTGACTTGTTTGTTTTTTTTTTTTTCTGGAAGTATTTCTGCAAAAGAACTATTAATTTTGTCACTTTGAAATATTACAGCATAATAACACATTATAGTTAGTACAACATATGTCTCAACACTAACATAATCAAACATAAAATGCAGATTAACTTAATATTATATATTTAATATGTTTGAAATGGTTCTTATGAATCCGGATATTTATTCCCTTACACTTATCTTTTGAAAATCCCGTTGTTTGTAAGTAAGGACAAGTAAAAATGTTAAAGAAAAAACAAAGCATGATCATATATAATTCAAACATATAAGAACACATAATAAAAATTAAAACACATGACACTCCTAAAATGCATAAAATAAAAGATTGGGTTGCCTCCCAATAAGCGCTTTTCTTTATTAACGAGTCTTGTAGCTAGACTCGGAGTCACTTTCCTAGGCATCATAAAAATGTTCCAAGTCAATGATATCGCTTGGTTTCTCTTTCTCGGATAGTTTCCTAGTTGTGGGAATTGATTAAAAGACTCTATCAATTTTTTCTCCATCAGGGTCAATCATGTCAATCCTAGTGTGCCACGCTCCATCTCCTTCCTTTGGTGGCTTATTCTAATCTATTTTCTTATCAATCATATCTATTTCCCTTAAAGTTAATTGGTATGGCTCCTAGGAATTCCACCATTTTCCTAAACACTAGGACATCCTTAAAGGGATTAAGTTCGAAGTCCCTAGCTATTTCCCATTCCCTGGGTACATGGTTATCCATAAAGTCTTTCTCCAAATAGTAAGGGGGTCGGGCACCTATGTCATTTGTACTAGGTCACGGGTCATAAGAGTTTCATTTTGCTATGGTAGTCCAATATGGGGTATCCTCATGACCTAGGCATGTCTTTTTAACTCTAAATACCGACCTAGTAATTCCTTCTCTTACCGTTATCTTAGATTTCTTATAATCTATTACGACACTAGCGGTCGCTAAAAATCCTCTTCCAACAAGTAAAAGGAACATAGGGTCTTTTTCCATATCTATTACCTAAAAGTCCTCCAAAAGTTTTAACTTCCCTACATATACCTCTACGTTTCTCACAATTCCTACGGGATACAACTTTGTTCCATCCGCTAACCCTAGGACATTCTCGCTCTCTTCTAATAATCAAATTTTTAGTGTTTTAAAGAGATATAATAGGGTTAAATTCATGCATGACCCTAAATCGGATAAGGTATAGAAAGGCTTGGAGTCACCTAGTTTACAAGGTAAGATGAATAATCCAGGATCCTTTATTTTCTTTGGCATTTTGCTTTGGATGAATGCGGACCCATTTTTGCCTAACTCAAGACTCTTGACATATTTATCCAAAATGGTGTTGTACATGAGAGCATGAGCTAGAACTTCAGATTCAGTAAATTAAGATGCAAATCCTTGAATTCATCTTCTATAGCTTTTTTGGGGTCTTTTGTTTTTAGTGTTTCAATTTCGTTAACCGTTAAAGTTTTAATTTGTAGTTGGTCTTTTTGAAAAGTATTTGTTGATTTGAAAGACATTTTGATAGCAATGACCGAATTGAAAGGATTGGAAGAGATTTAGGGATCTTCCATCGGGTAAGAACGAGCAAACAAAACTGAAGAGGTGGAATTAACATTTAATTCCGGGTTCTTAACCATATCACTTGGGAGTGCACCCGTCATTCGGTCATTAATAGCCTTCAAGAAAGTATTAATTTTATTGGTCATCTCATTTTGTTGTTGTTTGAAATCGGCTTCAAACTTGGATAACTGAGCATCTTGAGATGCCATATAGTTAGACATTAATCCTTCGAGATTTGATTAATTATTAAAACTTTGAGGGTTGTTGTTGAATGTACGGTTCAGGATCGAACCGTTTGGATAGAAACGATTAGGTGGGTTTGAAAAATTGTTTTGAGAATTTTGAGGTTGCCTCCACCTAAGGTTTGGGTGACTTTTTTGTAGAATATGTGTTTTATCTAACCACTTAACCAATCAATGAAGAACTAGAGAGAGAAAGGGATAGAAGGAAGGTTTTTAGAGAGAGAAAGGAAGAAAGAATATTAGATTACTTAGTGTGTGTGAAATGAAACCAACCAACACTCTCTCTAAGCTATTGAGAGGGTATTTATACAAACATAAGCCGCGGCTCACTTAAGCCATAATGGGCTTTCGATGGGCTTTGGCCATCTAGCTTACTAATGTTCCAAAAACTATCTAAGACCTACGAGCTACATATTTTATGAGTGACCGAGTCTTTTCCCGATTCCTAACAATCTCCCCCTAAGGGAGGTCACCTCTTTTTACAAAAATCTTAAACTTAGCATTCTACGAATATCTTTGGTCTTTGCTCGTGGTCTTAAATTTTATCTTTCAATTTGTGATATGCGTAGTGATCTTTAGACTTTAGGCTTGAGCTTGTTCCTTTAAGCTTGACTTGCATGTGATTTTGACCTTCTTCAAGATCATCAGCTGAACATAATCTCGAATCATCATCTTGTGTTCTTTTGCCATCTTGTGTACTTGTGACCTTCGGACCGACATGCTCATGCTAT
>BQNB010097622.1:447-23705 GCA_026074375.1 Tanacetum coccineum | reverse complement strand
GGTCACTTTGCTCCTTGTTTGAACTGTTGAGTTTGGATCTCCAAGAATTAGAGTCGAAGGATGAATAGAGTTAATCCTTGATGTGGAAATAGGACTGACATTCACAATAGTTTCTAAATTTGTAAAGTCAGCCACTGCACCCTCATCATCATAAGATGCATTAGTAAAAATACCATCAGTAGAATTGTTATAAATTTCCTCAAGAGCAGGTATTTCTGAATCATCTTGGTCAGTCAATGAAAAGAACTTTGTTCTTCTTGTCACACATCTGTGACACAGAAAAGAGATTGAAATGCTGTAGTTCTTTTACAAAGCACATATCCTCAAAATCTAACTTTCTTGTTTTTATTTTACCTCTACTAGTTATGTAACTTTTACTTCCTCCAAAAGTAACAGGGCCACCATTAAAGTCTTGATATTCAGCAAGGTAGGCCTTGTTTCCAGTCATGTGCCTGGAACATCCACTATCAACAATTCCTTTGTTCTGTAAAGCTCTATGTGGATAATCCTGCACATCAAATAAAAGAGATTAGATTCTCTTAGGGACCCAAGCCTATTTAGGCTTGAGTCTGCCTAGTGGATCTTTGAAAGTGAAACAATTTCTAAGACTGGATCCACCATTGTATTTGGAGACATTTTACCAGTAGTGGTGTCTTTGTGGTCTCCAATTACAACCTGCTGAGGGCTTAACAACATTTTCCCTTTTCCCCCCAACAGTACTAACTGCATTTACCTTAGCAGTATTAACCTTTTGTTTTGAAAAAGTTGTTCTAAGTGCTGTTGTTTTATTAAAATGCTTTGAAAATGGTGAATGAGTTTTATGAAAAACATTTGTTGGTCTAATTCTATTCACAATAGGCTCAACAGTATTAACTTTCACAGCAGCACTAGTTAGTACTGCCTGTCTGTTAAAATCATGCCTAGCAGTACTAAATTTGTTAGTACCGCTAGCTCTAGCAGTATTAACTAGAATTTTGCCAGTTCTAGTTAGTACTACTGTAGGAACAAATTGGTTTTTATTATTCACTCTTTGCACATTGTTCCAAATTGGTCTAATCTCCCTTTGACTAGACTTCATCCTCACGCTATTGTTTAACTCAGCTGTAGTAGACCATCCCACCCGCTCTTTTCATGGAAATACACAATCACTAATTAGATTGAATAAGGACTTCCCACATATAAAACATGCTCGATGCAGTAAACCCATATGCCTAACGCCTTCTTATCAACTCTATGATTTACAGATGTGTGAATTGATTCTGAACAGTTTCCCTAGGAGTTTTTACTTGCTTATTAGTACTAGCAAAACTAGGTTGTTCCTTTCTTTTTGTATGTTGAGACACATGTTCATCTTCACTATCTGATTCATACTCCTCAATTATAGGAGCATCAGACCAAACCTTAGGTTGATCTACTACTTTGGGTTTAAAAACACTTTGTAATACTTCATTTTCATAGATCAAAATACCATCATATCTGTGATCCTCATACCTAAGCCCAAATTTATCATTTGCACTCATTTGGGTATTAAGCAGTTTACCAAGATTTTTAGAAGAGTTGTGCGATTTTTCTACTTTAGCTTTTAAAAATCTCATTTTCTTTTTGAGCTTCATTCTGCCTGAACAGTTTTCTTATGGTATTATTAGGTGACAATCATTTTATCATATCTAAGTCTATTGTTCAATAAACTCTTATCTTTTCTCAGACCAAATTGACCTGTGATGAGCAACTAATATGCTTCAACTTTCTTTAAGACCTTGAAGTATAAGCCTTTATTTGTAGTCTTGCATCACTAGTTGTTCTCTTTGTGCATGCCAAAAAGTTTATTAATTTTAGCATAAATACCTATACACTCATATGAACAGGAGGTACCTCTGTGTCTGACCCAGAGCTGTTGCACAGCTATCAAAGTAAACTTCTTCTTCTTTCTGAGTGACTGGTCCAATCTACACCTTCTCCATCAATAGTCACCAATGCTTTAGAGTCCTTCTACTTACCAGATCTTCTACCATCTTTATTGCTAGAGTTCCAAGCATCTCTCACTCTACTATCATTGATTTTTCTCTCTTTTAAAGAACGGGTCCGGGTACGGGTTTTTGTTTTGACTCGTTTTTGGGTCAAACGAACTCCGTTTTCGGTCTAGTCTTTTTCATTCTTCGTTATTTGACCCGTAGAGTAGTTTAGAAGTGAAAAATTTTCCGTAGGGTTATTTTTAAAGATTTTAGGTTTTCCCCCTTTTGTTCGGGATTCGGGCCTTCGTTTTCTAGTTTAATTTCATAATTTTTAGGTTTTTCTTAAACGTTTTAGTCCGTTATTGTTTAATTTGACCTGTTCAACTTCCCAAACCAATTCCTTCCTTCAAACTCAAATCTTCGATCGTATCGATTTACCATTCCAGCCTCGTTGGGGATTTACGACCCGGGAAAGCTCTATACTACTTCTCGGTATCATTGATTCTGCTTTTTGACTATTCTTACTATATATTGATATTTTATTATATTATATATATTTTAAGGTATAGTCAGAGCGGATCAATGGCCCGAACAGTGATACAGTATTTCTATAAATTAATAAATCAAAGTAATACGTTAAACTTTATAAAGTTTTAAAACATAAACCATCACACTAAGACTTGACTTATTACCCTAGGTTGCGTGACGTAGCTGTTACTTTCACTTGATATACTTTTGCCATCAATCAGATTTCCCCTGTTAAGGTGAGTTCATAGCCTCACATTTTAAATCTTCTAATGTTTTCATAAACCCGCGAGGGGGATACATGCTATAAACCATGAATACGAGTATTTTTCCAACTGTATGCTATCCTGATATATTATTGCCTAAGTCCTTACTTTTGCCATTAAGACCCCACTATCATGAACCGTTAATTACTTTTTAGAGTAAGCGCGAATGCTGTGAATAGATCTATTTAGGACTGAGTTTCCCCGTTGGTGTACCTATACTTTCTGGTAACCAAACGCACTTCATTTGAATCATTATGCGGGTGTTTGGTAAAGGCACCCATTGGGGCAACTTCTTGTAATTATTAATTATCTCAAGGTTTTGGTGTCATGAGCTTAGGGCAATAATACTGTTTTCCATAATAATTGTACTCATTGCAATTATTACACTTATGGGTGTATAACAACGTAACCCACTATTGAACTTGTATTCAAACTGTTTAATATAAACCTATGAATTTCACTCAACCTTTGTGTTGAATTTTTAGTATGTTTATCTCAGGTAACTGAGTATCTTATGGCACGGAGTGGCACATACTTGAAGATGGCTAAACTGTTATCATTCAAACTTTATGTTTTCAGGTAGATTTTAGGACCTCTGTTTGTAAAAACTCTGATGAAATAATGAATGATAACTTATCTTTTAAAAATGTCTCTTTTGAGTCGTTTTCTATGATTATGACTGTTGTACTATGAAATAATACCCCAGATTAGCTTCCGTTGCTATATGTCAAAAATGGGGGTGTTATAGATTGGTATCAAGAGCCACGGTTATAGAGAACAAGGTTGAAACCTTAACTATAACTACTTTTCTTTTTCCATCCAAGAAAGTCCTCCGTGCCACTACATCTTCCGGAATAGTATGTAAAGTACATAACTATTATACTATTATATAAATAACTTATGTTATTTACCACTGGGTTGTTAACAGAGCGATGTCTTCTCCCAACCACCCTACTTCCAATATTGAGGATGCTTTTTCCTCTAACTTTCTGGATTATATCCCAGCTTCACCAGACTATGTCCCAGCTTTACCAGGAAAAACTTATTCTAGTTCTTCAAATAACTCATTTGGTTTAGTTCCAATAGCTTCACCAACTCTTTCACTTTTTCATGATGACCCCTATATGAAGGTCATGCATGCATACTATGCTAAAGAATCACCTATTCCACCACCAACTATTGTGCCTCCATCTTCAATGCTATCTCCAATGTTTAATCCTCAAGAATTCTTTCTTCCTGAGGAATTATTGCCACTTAAGAAACGAGGTCGTGACCGATCATCCTCCTCTACTTCTGCCCTACCTCAAGCATTTGAGATAGGAGAAAGCTCTCGTAAGACAAGTCTGGAACGTCACGAGGAGCAAATTGAGGAAATTTTGAATCACCTAGATGAACTCTCTCTCGACTGCATTGAGCACATAGAAGACAAAATAAAAGGTCTCAGAAATTGCCAAGTGATCATACAACAAGATTTTGACAATCTGGAAGCTAAACTCTGAGAGTCCCATACTCAAATTGCTAAACTTCAAAGAAAGCAAATGGGAAATAATAGCAAGATTGATCTGGCTTGCTTTAGGATTGCTAATCTAGAACAAATCATCGAAGATATCCAGGCTCGTCACCAAGCAGACAAGGAAAGTCTTCTGAATGCAATCTATGAACTCAAGAACAGCCAGGAAGGACCATCGGACTACTAGATTAGATACTAGTTATAGCTTTTGATAGAACCTAGCCACGGGATGTGTGGTATAAATAACAACACTTGTCAAATTTTGACTATGTACAGTACAAAGGCAAGTCATTCATGATATAATATAATGGTGATCCCATTTCATATTCATCCTGTATCCTATATTTCATCTCCGTCTTCATCTTTATAAATCTTACCATGACTCCCAAAAAATAAACTAATAAGTTAGATGCTTGTTAGAATTCATATCAAATAAGTATCTATGATATCACTATTGTGACAATGTTTATTTTTGAACCTTACGCATTTTAAGGAAAGAATTATGATATCATTCTTATTACGTGTTGTCTTATGTTGATAGAATGCCTCCCAAAAGGACGTCAACATCTGAAGCACCAGCCATGACTCAGGTTGCCATCAAGAAACTAGTTGCTGATAGTGTTTCTGTAGCTCTGGAAACACAAGCCGCTAACATGGCAAATACTGATAATACCACCAGACTAAGGAAAGCTCCTGTAGCAAGAAAATGTAGCTACAAAGAGTTCATAAGCTGCCAACCTATCAACTTCAAAGGTACATAAGGAGCTGTTGGACTTATCCGCTGGTTTGAGCGAACTAAATCAGTGTTTTACTGTAGCAACTATACCGAAGACTGCAAGGTGAAGTTTGCTACTGGTACTTTAACTGAAGAAGCTCTATCCTGGTGGAATTCTTTTGCTTAACCTATTGGAATAGAAGAAGCTTACAAGATTACCTGGGTTGAATTCAAAAAGCTTTTGATAAAGAAATACTGTCCCCGAACTGAGGTCCAGAAGGTGGAAGACGAATTTTACCATCTGACTGTGAAGGGGAATGATCTCAAGATATATGTGAGAAGATTCCAGGAATTGGCAACCTTGTGTCCTACTATGGTGCCAGCTTTTGAGAAAATGATGGAAGTTTTCATCGAGGGATTGCCTCGAAGTATTGAAGGGAATGTTACCGCCTCTAAACCTCAAACTCTAGAGGAAGCCATTAACATAACCTAGAGGCTAATGGATCAGGTAACAAAGCACACTCCGGTGCAAGTATCAAGTGATCACAAACGAAAGTTTAACGATAGAAGAACTTTCAACAACAACAACAACTACCGTAACACCAACACTAACAACCACTACAATAATCACCAACTACAACAGAACATAAGACAGGAAACCTTCAGGTCTTATGCTATCACTCCAACTAAAAACAATGGGTATATTACAAACCGTCCCTTGTGTAAGAAATGCACTCTGCATCACACATGACCTTGCACTGTTAAGTGTAATACTTGTAACAAGGTGGGCCATCTAACCAAGAACTATAGAAATAAAGGGCCAGCCACTGGAAGTAATCTGCTACCAGTGATAGTTACTTGTCATGCCTGTGGAGAGAAAGGGCATTGATGTGTTTCAAAAGCTTTAAATTTATAAGACTGAAAATACCGAACAATTATATGGAAACACACGGGTAAAGTATAACCCTCGTTTATAATATAGTATTGTAGGTAAGTCAGGTCGTTCCATAGGAGATTGGCAATTCTAAGATAAAGTCGATAATATTACAAAAAAGGATTATCTTATAGAGTGTCACGGGTCTAAAGATAACGGTCTAATTCAATTAAAAGGCATGTTTGGTTAATGGAACAAGAAATATAATAGATAAACTTGAGTAGATGAATGATTCACGGATGTAATTATAACCGTTTTAAGAATGTTTAGTTGCTTAAAAAGATCGTCTATTATTCATAATGAAAAACCCTTTCGGCCTTTATCTTTAATTATGAAAATGCTTTAAGTGTAATCCGTGTTTGATGATAAGTAATATAAGCTTGCTAAACCAAGTTCGTTAGACATGTGGTTTAGCGTTAAACCTTTTTGTACTTGGGTTAATGTTCGTTTCCTTAGCCAATCCTCACAAGGCTAAGGTCTAGTTGCCATAGACAAACAACTTGGAAATCAACCATTTAGTCCGGAGTCTTTCGACCTATATCCGGAATGAATGGAGATCAAACGAAGATTAAAGAATCCAAGTCCAAGAACATCAAGCTTGTATTATTTATATCAAAAATTCATTCAAATAGTCAAGTTTGATCCATTATATCCATATAGTTCCTAACCAAACATGTTAAACTACTCAATAACCATAATAGCAACACATTGAACAAGTAAGATAGATCCAAAATTCATTTCATAAAAAGATGGAAACATGTTTCTTTACCAAATTTCAAGAACAAAGATCCAATCTAACAATTTCTTCTTAGAACAAAGATATAACTGATGTCTAGCACCTCCAACTTCTGAAATAACCCATTACCCAAGATTGATGACTTATTTGACCAACTTCAAGGTTCTAGTGTCTACTCAAAGATTGAATTAAGATTAGGCTATCATCAACTGAGAGTCAGGGATAAAGATATTCCCAAGACTGCCTTCAGAACAAGATACGGACACAATGAATTTCAAGTGATGCCATTTGGTTTAACTAACGCACCTGTTGTATTCATGGATCTCATGAATTGTGTGTGTAAACCATACTTGGATAAATTCGTAATAGTGTTCATCGATGATATTATCATCTACTCTCGTAACAAAGAAGAGTACACAAATCATCTGAGAATATTCCTTGAATTACTAAAGAAAGAGAAGTGTACGCCAATTTCTCCAAGTGTTGATTTTATTGGATTCGTATCGTGCAATTTCTGGACACTTGAATTGATAGTCAAGGACTATCATGTTGAACCACCCAAGATTAAAACATTAAGAATTATACATCACCTACGTACACCCACATAAATAAGTCAGATTCGTAGATTCGCCATTATTATCGGGAGTTTATCAAGATTAATCGATGATTTCAAAGTCTTTGACTGAATAACCCAAAAAAACAAGAAAGTATATCATGGGAAAAACCAAGAATTCGGTTGTTCAACTGCTAAAACAGAATCGATATAATGCTCCAATCTTAGCATAACTAGAAGGAAATGACAAGTTTGTTGTTACTGTGATGCATCCCCTCAAGTCTGGTATCGGTGTTAATGCAAAGAGAGAAGGATATTGCATATGCATCCCCGACAACTTAATCCGTAATAAGAAAACTAAACCACTCATGATCTTGAATTAGGAGCAGTAGTGTTCGCTCTTCAAGTAAGATGGAACTCTAAAAGAGGACCAAAATTTACGTGGGAACACGAAGATCAAATTCGTGCCAAGTATCCACATTTGTTTTCAAACATCACTTTGGCATCAAACTAAATTTCGAGACGAGATTTCTTTTAAGGGAGGGAGACTATAACAACCTGTAATTTTCATCAATGTAAAAATCCATCTATTAAATTATATCACTGTTAATATCTATCTATTATATATTAGCCTAACTTTTACAGCAAATTTTTTGCTTTATCTCATATGCAACGTAACATGCATCTCTATAGTAAACAAGCTCACGCAACCTCCTACAATGCCTATCCTATGCATGTTTTACATCATGTAAACATCCTAATATGTCAAGTCTGTATCTTAATATCATTTTTACTAAGTACATTATTCATTTAACGTACTTTTCAAAACGTTATATCAAAACAAGCATTAAACGTTAAACGTTTACATCTAAACCCTATTTATATGTAATGTATGCATATAAAATGAACGTGCAAGCCTTTCAAGCATGTGTACAAGTGTACAATGCACCACATTTGAATATCTTTTCCATCTTAAATCAATTTACAACTTTATAAAGCACAATGTACAATCTAATCATGCCTAAAAACCTAATTATGTCATTTAAGCTCCTAAATCATGTTTAAACTTTACCACCACTTTAGCACAAGGTACAAACACTTAATGCATGACTTATAAACCCTAAACCTAATCCCTAAATCATTCTAAAACCTAATCTAAAACCCTAAACCTTAAACAAAACCCTAAAACCCTAATTTTACTTTAAACCTAAAACTAAACCCTAAACCTTAAAACTAAGCCCTAAACCTTAATCCTAAACCCTAAACCTTAATCCTAAACCCTAATATAAATCCTAAACCTTAATATATCCTAAACCCTAAACCTAACCACCTCAAGCACCTCTATGACATCACCACCACATCACCAAGCAGCTTACAAGCACCTTATTCACCTCCCTTGGCCACCAAGTTGTAAAATCACCTCCTTGTCACCCTATATATGCTACGGCTTCACCACCACCCCACAACTTACCATTGCTATTTTTATAGCTCACCTTACTCACCATTTAGCCTCCCTTAGTCACCACATCTAGCTAGGACACTAAGCAAATAAGAAAACTTGGGCACACAGGCTTTCCAAGCACTATAGAAGCCGAAACATACACACTCTTCAATCACACCTCAAAACTCATCAAATTCAACAATGGAGTCTTAAATCAGACCAAGAAAGATCAAGTGAAGTCCATAATCGCGGAATATAAGCCAAGAATCAAGAGAATATAACCCTTGAAGTCGTTACTAGGTGTACGAACCCAAAAACCCCATTTCGACCCATTCTAGATCAACTAAGCTTAAAATCTTATTTAATAAGCTTATAATCTATATTAGAAAGTTCATAATACTCTTAAGATCATATATGAACTCTTGTTAAAACCTTGAATCCTCAAACCCATGCGTTTTTTATTAAAACCCTAAAAATGACCCGTTTTGATTTTCTAGCTAACGAATCCTTTTTCTAAACTTTTGTTACGTTAGAACATCTTATTTTTGCTTATTCTAATAAGCTATAACCTGAAAATATCATTTGGAACCCTAAAATAAGCTTGCATGACTTTTTGGACTTGATTTGCAAATGTTTTCATGCAAGGGGTATATATCGTAACTTTTTGAAATTTATAACTATAGGGGTTGAATATGTCATTATTCTAAAGTTATAACTATAAGGACCTATCTTGCCAAGTTCTAAAGTCAAAGGTTAAATTATATATACTTTATATATAAATGACTAAACTTGTAAAAGTTTATAAACCAAGGGTATATATTGCCATTTTTGCAAACTTAAAAATTTAAAATATAATATTTTTATATAAATTATAAAAATATATATTAATATTATAAAACTCGATTTTATTAAAACCCGACACATTAATCGTTATTAATCATCAATCGGCGCATTATAAAACAATTACGTTATATATTTAACGTAATTTATCATCGACTAACTTTTGAAGAAACTTAAAATCTTATCGTATCACATTACTAGGGAGCTTCATGTAAGGAGTTTCATTTGGGTATATGTTTTGACGAGTTTGCTGGATTTATGATTTAATGTGTCCTGTCTCCTCAAATGTTTACTACATGACCTTTGAATTATGATGGCCCGAACAGTGATACAATATTTGCATAAAATTAATGAATCAAATATGTATGTTAAACTCTATAAAGTTTTGAAACATAAACCATCACACCAAGACTTGACATATTACTCCAGGTTGTGTGACAAAGCCGTTACTTTCATTTCATATACTTTTGCCATCAATCAGATTTCCCTGTACTATTAAGGTGAGTTCATAGCCTCGCATTTTAAATATTCTAATGTTTTCATAAACCCGCGAGGGGGATACATGCTATAAACCATAAATACGAGTATTTTTCCAACTGTGTGCTATCCTGATATATTATTTCCTAAGTCTGTACTTTTGCCATTAAGACCCCACTATCATGAACCGTTAATTACTTTTCGAAGTAAGCGCGAATGCTATGAATAGATTTATTTGGGACTGAGCTTCCCCGTTGGTGTACCTATACTTTTTGGTAACCAAACACACTTCATTTGAAACACTATGCGGGTGTTTGGCAAAGGCACTTGTTGGGGCAATTTATTATGATTATTGATTATCTCAAGGTCTCGGTGCATGAGCTTCGGGCAATAATACTGTTTTCTATAATAATTGTACTCATTGCAATTATTACACTTATGGGTGTATAACAACGTAACCCACTATTGAACTTGTATTCAAACTATTTATCATAAACCTATGAATATCACTCAACCATTGTGTTGACCTTTTTAGCATGTTTATCTCAGGTATTTGAGCAACTTATGGCACGGAGTGGCACGAACTTGAAGATGGCTAAACTGTTATCATTCAAACTTTATGTTTTCATGTAGATTTTGAGACCTCTGTTTGTAAAAACTCTGATGAAATAATGAATGATAACTTATCTTTTAAAAACATCTCTTTTGAGTCGTTTTCTATGATTATGATTGTTGTACTATGAAATAATACCCCAGATTAGCTTCCGCTGCTATATGTAAAAAATGGGGGTGTTATATCATTAGCAATGAAGATACGAATGGCTTTTATTCTAGCAACAGGTGCAAATGATTCCTCAAAGTCTATTCCCTCCTCTTGTCGGTAACCTTTAGCAACTAATCGAGCCTTGTTTTTAGTACACCGCCACACTCATCTTTTTTGACTTTGAAGATCCACTTCATTTTGATCAACATTATGAGATCTGGACACTGTACTAATTCCCATACTTGCAGTCTTTCGAATTCATGAATTTCTTCTTGCATTGCGTCAATACAGGAAGGTTTAAGCATTGCTTCCTTATAATTCTTCGGTTCAACTTAAGTGAGAAAGGCATTGAAATAACACCACAAAGCATTAGTCTGAAGTTGCTTTCTGGTTGAGACTGAGCGAGAAGGATCTCCGATCACATTTGCTATTGGATGATTCTTAGTCCATTTACCAAGAAGTTTAAATGGAGTGTAGGATGGCCGCACATTAGATGATGATCCTTGAGAAGTCGTGTCTTCATGAAGAGTTTCATGAAGTGGATCATCATGAAAGTGTAGTATTTTTGGTGATTCTTCAACATATTGAGAAATTAATAGAGATTGTTCTTTTTCTTGTGTTGATTGGATACTTGTTGATGGTGCATCTTGGTCAATTAACGTAGACACAGGTGAGTCGGCTATATCAACAGCTCTTGGTGTAGTAGCTACTGGAATTGGAGAAATAGTAGTTGTTGAAGGATTAAAGTATTCATCAAACATAGGTTAAAACAAACGATCCTAATCATCTCTGTTTGGTGGATTACAATGTTGTTGAGGAATAGGGTTTCGAACGAGTCATAAATTGGATGTTGCAGGAGTCATTAATTGAAGCTCGGAACCTGAACCGAATTGTTCAGAAGTCATTGTTGTCATCTAATCGAACGTTCCATGAATGGATTTTCTGAGTTCTTCTATTATAGATTCTGAAAGCTTTCTTTGCGGGCGCGTAACCAATAAAAATACCAATATCGGCCTTTGCATTTAGTTTACCCAAATCCTCACTGTCATTGGCCGGATAACAGAGTAAACCAAAGACATGAAGAAATGATAAATCCGGCTTCTTGTCATGCATGAGCCCATATTGAGTTTTGTTTTATCAGAGACGGATGATATGTGTTTAATTACACATACCATTTTCCATATTAAGCGAACCTAAATGACTAAAAACGTACCAAAAATACATTGTATTTGTATGTTTTGCTTTTGTATTGTGCAGGAAACGGATATTCAAGAAAAGGAACAAAAAGAAAGCCAAAAACAAACAAATCCAAGCACGGGAAGGAAAGAACCAAGTCAAGTCGAAGTCAAAAGTCATCAAAATGAAGAAAATACAACTTGAGGGGCTAAAACTGCCAAGTCTAAAGTTGTATTACAAAGTTATAAGAAAGGAGGGATCAAAGTTGCAAACCGGGTAGAGATTACATTTAAGTTATACAACTTGAGGGGACCAAACTGCCAACTCTCCCAAAAAGCCTTCTTTCCCGCCCAACAAACCCAGTTACAACTGGTATGTCGTCCCATACTTTTTTCCCTGCAAAACCACTTCTCTCCCTAGCCAAAATCATTTCATCCACCCTACTAACCCCCCCCAGTTGTATAAATGCCATGTTGGCAATCCCTAACCATTCCCAAAGCATTTCGATGGCTGAGATTGATTCCAAACAAGCACACTTTGTTTGTATCTCTACAAAGAAGCACAAGCTGCAAGATTGGACTTCGGCTATAAATAAGAGCCTTTTGTAAGCCTTTGAGGCAACTAGTTTTAATTTTTAATATAACTTAGCTTATTTTCAGTTATTTACAGCTTTTGCTTTCAGCTTTGTAACATTTCCAAGTTTTAATGCAAATTTAAGTTTTTAAGTCAATTTACAATACCAGTGTTAAGTTTCTTAATCATATTGTTTTGTGTTCAAAAAGCTCTCACCACAGCTTACTCATAAGCTGTTTTCATTAAGTAAAAATAAAAAGTTAAGTAGTTAAGAGAAAATCACAAATATCACTCTCAAATATACCACAGCTTATGTTATGGATGATAAGCCAATTCTGGATGGGCTTATGGACTCTCACTAGCTTGTTTTATACAAGCTAGAGCTTGTAGATTCTCTGTTTACCCTGTTTTGAGCAAGGGTGTTGTAAGTTTTTCTTTTTCTTATTGTTCTTATTTTCTGCAGAACTGTTTTAAGTGCTTATTTTGCTTATTTGCTAGTTGAAAAGTGTTTGTATTACTTTCTTACTTAGTACTGATAGTTCACTTGTTAAAACTGTTAGTTATAAGTTAATACTGCTAGTTTACTTTTGGAGCAGTATTAACTTAATCGACCTAGTACTAATCAAAAGTTAGTACAGCTAGTTCATTTTCTGGGATTTCAAGGTAACAATTACTAACTCAGTACCATACCTAACTCCCAGTTAGACAGTCAGTTAAACATGTTAGTACTGGTGGGCCATTTTAGCTTATCAGCTTATTATTTCAACTTATTTAAGATTTCTTTAGCTTTTTAAAGTAGATTAAGCTATTTTAGTTTACTGTTTTCAGTAGAACTTATTTGCCCTTTTCAAAATAATTTTAAGAGTTTATCAGTTTTAGTTTTCTAGCTTATTTATCATTTTAGTTTATTTTAGTTGCTTATTCCAATTACTAAGTGCTTATTAAGGTTAAGTGAACTTCTGTTTTAGCTTATTTGCTTATTTATTATTTCTTTGAGTCTTGTTAGCCTAGCAGTACTAACTTCGAGTTAGTACTGGTAGTTAAAACTGTTAGTACTGTTGTTAGTTCTGTTGTGTTTATCTTGTTTAATTTAGCCTAATTGTTTTTTGTATTTGCTTATTTAGAGTTAGGTTAGCTCACTTGATTTTTCTTAAGTTTATTTGAGTTTATTTGTGCCTTAGTTTAAAGTTTTAAAGTGGTTTTGTCATTCCTAGCTTTTATGCTTGTTCTAGCTTATGTTCCTTAATTATCTTCTTGTTCAATTGCTTATTAGGTTCAGTATCCAATCATAATTCACTCCCTGTCACATTCAAACACAAATCATCATTCGTCTTGCGATTTTCCATTTTAGCCTCGTTGGGACATAACGACCCGGGGACACTCTGTACTGCTTCCGGTTATCTTGCTCTCGCGTGATTTCGTCCTTTGGTGTATTTATATCATATATAGATAGGTTTTAAGGGGTGAGTTCGTGGGAGTCAACGGATCAGGACCAGTTTTGGGTATAACAAGTTGTATTGATTGCTTCTTGATAACATCAAATAACGTTTATTTTATAGCATCATTTATCCTATGTTATTAACCCATTTTGTATAATTATTGCAAAGAATTGTTACTTAATCATTTATATTTGAGAATTGCAGTAATTACGGAGTACTTGGTGAAACTTAGCAAAAGGTGCGCATTCTGGAGCTTAAACGAAGATATTTTGAAGATTATGGATTCTGACAACCAATACGCCGTATCCATCAAGGAAGATACGGCGTATCTGTGCCTGCACTAACCAAAGACCATGAAGGAACAAGATCTATAAGCCGTATCTAGAGAAGAACAATACGCTGTATTGAAGATATAGTATGTGAAGATTCTGGAAGATATCAAACGTGGTCCCTACTCTAAGAAACCCCCAATACGCCGTATCCAATCCCTTGGATAAGTCGTATCGAACTGACTTCCAGACAATATAAATAGAAAACTCAAAAACGAGTTTTAAGTGTGCTAAATCATATTCTCGATACCAAAACCATAAAAGTCAATTTTCAAAAGAGAAAAAGAGCAGAAGAGGTCGAGCAACGTTATCAATTCCATAGGAGACATCGTGTAATTCCATATACTTTAGTAATCGTTCAGTTTTTGGTATCATTCGTTAACTCGGTTAGTTTACCTTGGCTAAATAATTGCTCTTGTATTTATTATGACATTTAAAGGCTAATACCTTTGGGTATTAGCCATTATTATGAAGATTTGAATGTTCGGTTTTATCTCGATTTCTTGATTTATCGTTGAATGCTTGTTTATGTTTATCAATTTATACTTGTTTACGTGCTTTTGTATGCGACCTATCATTCAACTGGATCTAGTGAAACGCACCAAGCAATCTAGATACCGGGATAGCTCTCTATTTAGTGATTTATACATCTAGAATCATAGGATCACAAAAATTGTCCTTCTAAATCTATGTCTAGGATACGCGCCGGCTTAACTAGTTAATTGGATATTGCCAATAGTTTATTGATCGTGTTGACTAGAAGGTAAACCTAGATAATTCAACAAATAACGTTCTGATTCCATTGGATAGTTGGAAAAGTGGACTACTAGAGTATAAATTACCGTTAAGTAGTAAGTAGGTAAAGTCTCTATGAGCTAGGGTTTAGCAAGATCACCATTGCTTTAATCCCTAAGATAGATTATAATCAGCAAATAAGGATGCTTTATGCGGATGCTTTAATTGTAACAGAATTAATGTGTCTAGGTCTTAGGAAGAAGTCCCGCCTAAGTCTTAAGAATGATATGCCACCTCGAGAGAAGAAATCATTGCACTTAATAAACAAACCAACATTCTAATCGGATTAATAATGGTTAATACAGTTTTCTTATATAAGGTTCGACCGCTCTTTTATCTTCTGTTAATTAGCTTTTGGGGGTTAAAGTGTCTTGAATTGATTGTAGTCACTGACCAAATCATGCCAGTCTCTCAGGCTGAAACCCCCCTTTTTCCCATTAGAATTAGGATTAGACTGACATAGGTTAGCATAGGATTAGAATAGAATAGAACTAACATAGAACCAAGATATTAATAAATTGATAGATTTAACGTCGCTTCAAGTGTTTGACACCCTACTAATCACGAAACTATCACCGACCGGGTACACTGCCCGTTAGAGTGTTGTTTTTGGTTAGTCAGAAAAATATATATTTAAAACTTGAAATCATAAAGTATATACCATACAACGACATCACATCAAGTTTTTGGCGCCGTTGCCGGGGAGTGAGAATTAATCTTGATTTTTATTTGATATTTTGGTTTTTAGCATTAGATTAGATCTAACCCTTAGGAGTAGTATAATTTAGATTAGTGTATATTCTTGTAAATTCTGAAAATTCTGTATATTTGTGTATATTTGTTAGATTAGTTGTTTGTGAATATTTAATTGTTTTTCTCAATACATTATTTTGGTCGATAACCTGATACGGCGTATCCAATTCCATCAGATACGACGTATCCAACTTTCTGTCCAATACAGCGTATTCGTTCAAAAGATTAATACGGCGTATTCACTTCTATTGAATATGACATATCGATCATCTGATACAGTAGCTTTCCGTATTCGATTATGTATAACTGAGTTTTCTTTCTACCGAGCCTATCCTACTGATTGTTTATCCCTTATTTCAGGTAGTGCATGACAAGGAGTTCAAATAGCGAACAATTCACACCTTACAAAGATCCTGAATGATAATTTCGATCATCAAGGAGGCACTTCAAGACACTAAGTCTTGACAAGTTGATATCGCCTGATTTCAATTTATTTTCTGACCAAGAATACTCGGAAGAAGAAGAAGCAATGGCGGAACCTATGGAACAATACATGAGCAAAACTTAAGACGACTATGGATTGGGTGTGACTAGGCCTAAGATTGAGGAAAAAGATAGCTTTGAACTAAAAGGACAATTTCTTAAGGAACTACGTGCCAACACCTTCAGTGGTTCGGATCATGAAGATGCGAACGAACACATCGAGAAAGTTCTTGAGATCGTGGATTTATTCTACATTCCTAATATTACTATAGACCAAGTAAGAGCCTTCCTCATGTCCCTTACCAGAGCCGCAAGTCGATGGCTAAGAAACAAACCAACTGGTTCAATTATAACCTGGGAATATCTGAAAACTAAGTTTCTAATCAAATATCGCCCACCTGCTCGTACTGGAAGAAAATGGAGGAAATCAATAACTTTCAACAAGAGCCAGGCAAAAACCTCTACCAAGCTTAGGATTGATTTAAAGAGCTCTTGATGAAGTGTCCTCAACACTATTTAACGGAGATGCAGGAGGTAGTCTTGTCTATAATGGATTGGATGTTCCTACTCGACAAATTCTTGATTCAAGGGGTGCCATACCATCAAAGACTGCTGCTGACACAAAAATAACCATCCAAGAAATGGCTGAATACTCTCAAAAATGGCACAATGGAACATCAAGGGTCAGAATTACTAAAACTTCTGCTGGATTGGCAGCAATACAAGCACAACTGAACAATCTTGGAAGAGAAATCAAAAAGGTAAATGAAAAAGTTTATGTTGCCCAAGTAGGATGTGAATAATGCAAAGGACCCCATTACACCAAAGATTGCCCACTTAAGGAAGAAGGGAAAACCCTAGAAGAAGCTTACTACATGCAATTTAGTGGACCTTTTCAAGTAGGGGGATATAAAGCAACAACTTCAGGTTACTATCAAAGGAACAACGCAAATCCTTCTTACCAAGAACGATGGCAATCAATGGAAGACACCTTGAGCAAATTTATGAGAGAATCGGCAAAAAGACACGAGGAAAACTCTAATCTGATCAAAGAGATCCGAGCCTCAATGAATGTTGCCATAAGGAACCAAGGAGCATCAATTAAAACCTTAGAAATCCAAATCGGGCAAATGAGCAAGGTACTACAGGAAAGAGGATTTGGAAGCCTACCAAGCTCAACTGAAACAAACCCGATAGACCAAGTCAAGTCAATTTCGACCACTATTAAAGCTAATGCAAGTTCGATACGCCGTATTGGATCATCTCAATATGCCGTATCCACTGGACAGAACAGTACACTGTTGTACAAATCAAGACAAATGACGATTCCTTTTCCAAGTCGTTTGGAGAATCATTACTGTGAAGAAGAAGAAGAGGGGAACTATGGACCAAAATTCACGAAAGCTTATGAAGCTTCACATATCAATAACACCATACCCCAAAAAGAGAAAGACCTAGGAAGTTTCACTCTACCTTGCTATATTAATAATGTTTGCTTTGATAATGCCCTTGTTAACTTAGGAGCTAGCGTTAGTGTTATGCCTCTCACGACCTACCTTAACTTAGGATTAAGCGGATTAGCTCACGCTAAGTTGACAGTGGAATTAGCAGATAGGACAGTGAAATATCCAAAAGGAATTGTTGAAAACGTGCTAGTAGGAATTGGTAAATTTACTTTCCCTATAGACTTTATAATTCTTGATATGCCCGAGGATATCAAAGCGCCCTTGATCCTCGGAAGACCATATGCTAAAATTGATGTATACAAGAGAAAGATTACTTTAAGAGTTGGGGAAGAAAATATTATTTTCAAAAGTGTTAAACCTACTAGTAGTTTAATTAAGAGGGTCTACATGCTAAGTTTAAGAGAAAGAATAGAGCTTGATTTAGAAGCTAGGCTAATGGGAGAGACTTTGGTGATTAATAGATCATTAGACCCTTTAAATGGAGATTACATCGAATTAAATGATCTAAATGAACCTTTTAAGCTTAGGAGAAATCAAAGTGATGATTTAATGCCCACCATTGAGGAAGGTGAGGTAATTGAGGAATTTAGAACTATGGATGAGGATCTTAATACTGGAATTGATGATTACCCTAGTTATTATGATCATGATAAGAAAATCCACATAGATTGTGCCTACAACTTAAAGTTTTCATGCATGATAGGATTTAAATTTGTTCATGTCAACTTCTTCCCGTTATTGTACTTCAATGTGATGTCCAAAAAGTTTCATAACTCTATAATGAAAGATAAGATAGAGTACAAAGGGGATAATGTTGTAGGTGCTTTAATGAATGTGCCTATTTTTGTTGGAACCTTTTCTGTTGTGACGGATTTTGTAGTTTTTGAAGATATAAGTGCTTATCGTGATGAAGGAATGGGCGATATTATTGTTGGCGAACTGTTCTTAAGAGAAGTTAGAATTAAAGCAAGACGGTTTAAAGGAAAGATTACCATTTACAATGGTAATGATGAAGTAACTTACCAAATGGTGCGATCACATCCGAGGTTTAAATGCCAAACTAATGAGCAATGCAACAAAATCCCACCATTACTGAAGGTAAGTGAGGAGGATGAGATGAATGGAATCTCGCATGCGTACCGAAAGCTTAAAGGGTTCTACAAAGGAGTTTTTAATCTAGGACCCAATTTTATCCGAGTTCCATCAACGGAAGAATATCTCATACGCGGGCACATTAGCATGCATGAGATGGAATGGTGAATGGAATCTGAAGACAAGTCTAACTTAAAGACTTTTGTTAGGATTAAAAGTCTTCTTGATGCTGTTTGGATTACTGCTGCTCATGTTTGTGTTAGTACTACTCAAAGACTTCAAAGAAAATATGCTAAGTGTTTAAGACTGTTAGTACAAAGTTAAGACTGCTTTGATGAAGTTAATGCTGCTAGTGAATATTAGTACTGCTAATGAAAGTTACTACTGCTAGTACAAAGACTGCTTAAAGTTAATGCTGCTGAAGAGTTACTACTACTCAAGAAAATATTCTAAGTAGTTAGTACTGCTAGTATTAAGTTAGTACTGCTAGTGTAAGTTAGTACTGTTTGTTAGTACTGCTTAATTGATATGTATTAGTTATTTATAAAGAAGATTTTATATACTTAGGAAAGTATTGTAAGTCGAGTAGGACTTCTTGGTGTATAAAAGGAGGTCCTAAGGCATAGAGATTGATGTATCAAAGTCGTATAATTCATAGCTTCAAGGTATTTGTAACCTTAATACTTTGAGAGTATTCGTATTATTATATGTTTGTTAAATTATATGTTTATTGAATTACTGTTTCATTGATAGTTCTTCTTAATATTAAAGATTAGATTCCATATAATCTTTAATACATTCAAACAAAGCTTTTACTATAGTTGTGTTAGATTTATCTAATATAACTAAATCTTAAACAAGAATTAAGGAATTCTATCTATTGAAGTGGGATCAACAAGTGGTATCAGAGCTTGTTAAAAAGCTTTGAAAGAGAAGAACCTGTTTTTATACACAAGATCTTTTGCTAAAAGATATGGATCAAGACTCTGCACACATGGTGGTTGCATCCAAAGTTCCCATGCTCAAACCTGGTGAGTATGAGATCTGAAGGATGAGAATTGAATAATATATCCAGATGATAGACTATGCACTGTGAGAAGTCATAGAGAATGGTGCAACCTTGCCAAAGAAAACAATGGTAAAAGGTGTTTTGACAGAGATACCTATTACAACTGCTAAAGAAAAGGCTCAGAGAAGGTTAGAGGTGAAAGCTAGAAGTACTTTAATGATGGGCATTCCCAATGAACATCAGTTAAAGTTTAACTCTATAAAGGATGCTAAGAAGTTGCTGGAAGCTGTTGAAAAAAGATTTGGTGGGAATGCAGCTACTAAAAAGACTCAAAGGAATCTCTTAAAGCAGCAATATGAAAACTTTACTGCTCCAAGCTCAAAAATGCTTGATCAAACTTTTGATAGACTTCAAAATCTTATAAGTCAGTTAGAGCTTTTGGATGAAAAGCTTTCACAAGAAGATGTTAATCAAAAGTTATTAAGAAGTTTGTCACCTGAGTGGAACACATATGCTGTTGTGTGGAGGAATAAAATTGATTTGGATACAATGAGCATGGATGATCTATACAACAACCTCAAGGCGTATGAACCAAAATTTAAAGGGATGTATAGCTCAAGTTAAAGCACACAAAACATGGCTTTTGTGTCCTCTTTAAATAACAACACTAACAGCCCTAATGAAGCAGTTAATACTGCTCATAGAGTTTCTACTGCTAGCACTCAAGTTAATACTGCTAACTCTATAAATATTGATAACTTGAGTGATGCTGTTATTTGTGCATTCTTTGCTAGTCAACCAAATAGTCCTCAACTTGTACATGAGGACTTGCAACAAATCCATCCAGATGACATAGAAGAGATTGGATTTGAGATGGCAAATGGCCATGTTAACTATGAGGGCAAGAAGGTTTTTAAAGAATACAGGAAGGAAGCTTACTGTTAATGGCAATGAGACTATTGGTTTTGATAAGTCCAAAGTAGAGTGCTACAACTGCCACAAGAAGGGACATTTTGCCAGGGAGTGCAGAACTCCAAGAAATCAAGACAACAAGAACAAGGAAAGCTCAAGAAGGAATGTGCCTGTGGAAATATCTACTCCCACAGCTTTGGTGTCATGTGATGGTCTTAGTGGATATGACTGGAGTGATCAGGCTGAGGAAGGGCCTAATTATGCACTCATGACTTTCTTATCTTCAAATTCTAACTCAGAGGTATCCAATGATTTTGTTTGTTCAAAATCTGTTTGGAAACTATTGAATCTTTTAAATCTCAAAATGATCAACTATTAAAATATTTAAAGAAATCTAAGTTAATGGTTCTAGGTTATAAGACAGGCTTAAAGTCAGTGGAAGAAAAACTTGAAGTTTATAAAGCAAATGAGTCTATTTATTTACAAGATATTAAGGGATTAAAATTTGAAATCCATGAGGAAAACCTTGAAGCAATGCCTAAATATTAAGAACTGCCATTTTTAGAAATGAAAAATACAACAAAAGCTGATCGAAATGGTGCATGTACTATTCGCTAGCAAATGAAAATAGCTATGTTTGCTGGTAGCTTTTACTGTCTGGTAGTCGTGTTTTGGTATCTCATATTTGGTGCTGGATATGTGGTTATAACTTCTACATAAACTGATCGATAAGGTTCACGTACTATTCGCCAGCAAGTGGAAATAGCTATGTTTGCTAGTAGCTTTTACTGTCTGGTAGCCGTGTTTTGGTGTCTCGTATTTGGAGCTTGATATGTGGTTATAGCTTCTGATTTTATAAGTTGTGTATAAGGTGGGATAAGAACTATTGATTTCTTAATTACTATTCTATAAGGTGGCTTTGAAAAGAATAATGGGTTTATCTATGTTAGTTTAAGTTTCTTGATTACTATAAACTGTATTTTTGGGTTTCTGCATGTATGTTCGTGGTTTGTTTAAGCTTTCTGCTATGTTTTAATGTCTAATTTTTAAAGCTGATATGTGGTTATAACTTCTGTTTTTTAAGTTATGTATAAGGTGGGCTAAGAACTTTTGATTTCTTAATTGTCACATGATTTTATAGGTTGTGTATAAGTTATGGTTATGGTTGCTAACTTGATCAATTTTGGTTAGATTAAATTTTTATGTTCCTTTTAAATGCTAATATATGTTTATATGTTTTAATTCTATCTATTATGTATAATTTATTGTCGTAAGTGTGTACTGGCGATATAGTTTGTGGTTGTATTTAGAATTCATGATCTAATTACGAATTTGTTCTTATATGCAGGTTAATGTGTTCAGCTTGTTGTTGATGCTTTTATTATGGGATCTCTGTTCGCTGGTGTATCAAAGTTTTGTGCCTATAAGGTAAACCAAGAGCCTATGATTATATAATTTATATATCTTTGACAATTTTTGCGTATGTTGTATTATGTGCATGTTGGTGGGCTGATTTATTAATTTTGTATCCATGACCGTTTGATACTGTTTTTCTAAATGTGACACACGTGTAGCAAATCTTTACTTTTATCGTGTCTGAAGTTATTACTTATGGTAAACATTATGCTTAGAAATTTAGCTGCTTGAATGTTTTCTATGAGCAGATTATGCTTTTGAATCTAGAAATAGGTGAATTATGTTTATAATTTCCTAATGTTGTTTAATTTCATGTTTACCTATGGTTTGTGCTTTTATATACTCTATTTGATTTGTGTATAAAGTCTATTCCTTTCATTTTACAAGTGTATTAATGATTTTTATGGTTTCTTGATGTTTTTGGAGTTTGATATGTGGTTGTTGAAACGCCCCTTTTTCTGACTCAAAATTTGACCAAAAATTAAAACTTTTACTCATACGCATGTCCCGAAATGACCTTCCGTCATTCTTTTATAAACTGACCAAAATAATTTACAATTCAGCCCTTGGAAATATCTTTAAATGAAACTAGACTCAACTAGCTGCGAAACGACGGGTGGAACGCCTTCTAACTCTTTACGGTTTGGTTTTTACGTCAAAAACAAAATCAACAAAACCAAAAAACCTTTCTGATGCACTTTAGCCGCCGACCGAGGATCTTGGCCGCCGGCTAAAGCCCTTCAGAGGCCTTTAGCCACTGGCCAAGGCCCTCCAGCCACCGGCTAAATCCCTCAGGCCTGCACTACTTCACCCGACTTGCCCTTTTTACCCAAATTCGACTTCCAGGACTCGATAATTTACAAGGACTTCAAGAATTCATTAACGTAACATATTACTTCATTTACAAATACATTTGTAGACTAAATATCCCATAAACACGTACCTCACGGGGTTTTCCAAACACCCGTTTTGACCCGTTTCATACAAAACACTTAAATAACATTCTTGACCATCATTCCACAATAAAGACCTGAACTTAGACATTTCAACATGACATTTACAATTCATTTAGGACACTTTGGGGGTTCAACATTGATTAGAGC
>BQNB010097621.1:2940-25347 GCA_026074375.1 Tanacetum coccineum | reverse complement strand
GATCGTTTTTGCGTGTATATCGTCTGCTAGTTTCTTTCTAGCCCTTTTTTAATAAAATTTCATTTGTCGTTCAAAAAAAAAACCAATAACTCGAATAACATATTCTGTAACACCCTCATTTTGACAAATATAGCAACGGAAGCTAATCTGGGGTATTACTTCATAGCACAATAGTCATAATCATAGAAAACGAATCGTAAAGAGACGTTTTTGGAAAATTTAGTTATCATTCATTTATTCATCAGAGTTTTTACAAAAGAGAGGTCTTAACACCTAGAAACATAAAGTTTGAATGATAACTGTTTACCAATCTTCAAGTCTGTGCCATAAGGTGCTCAATTACCTGAGATAAACATGCTAAAAGATCAACACAATGGTTGAGTGATATTCATAGGTTTATAATAAACAGTTTGAATACAAGTCATCATAACAGAGGGTTATTACACACCTATAAGTGTAATAATTGCAACAAGTACAATTATTATAGAAAACAGTATTATGCTCTAAGCTCATGACACCGAGGCCTTGAGATAATCAATAATCACAAGAAGTTACCCCAACGGGTGCCTTTGCCAAACACCCGCATAGTGATTCAAATGAAGTGCGTTTGGTTACCCAGAAAGTATAGGTACACCAACGGGGAGCTCAGTCCCAAATAGATCTATTCACAGCATTCGCGCTTACTCAACCAGTACGTTCGGTTCAAGTAATTAACGTTTTTTATGATATTTGGGTCTTAATGTGGCAAAAGTAGGGAACTTAGGAAATAATAATCAGGTAGCATACATTAGAAAAAAATTATTATTATTTTCCTGGTTTATTAGCATGTATCCCCCCTCACGGGTTTATGAAACATTCAAAAAATTTAAAAGTGGGGCTATAAACTCACCTTAACAGGGGAAATCTGATTGATGGAAAAAGTATATCAAGTGATAGTAACGACTTCGTCACGCAACCTAGGGTGATATATCAAGTCTTAGTTTGATTGTTTATGTTTCAAAACTTTACAGAGTTTATCGTATTACTTTGATTTATCTAATTTTTGTTTTTTTTTTGTTATGGAAATATTGTAATCACTGTTCAGGGCTATCATAATTCAGAGGCCATGTATATCGTTTGAGGAGCCAGGGCACTTTAAATCGTAAACCCAACAAACTCGTCAAAACAAATACCCAAACGGAACTCCTTATATGAAATTCCCTAGTACCGTGATACGGTAAAGAATAAATGATAAGTTTTTTATATTATAGGTTTCATCAAAAGCACTCGATTAATAACTTACGTTAATTGTTTTATAATGTGTCGATCGATAATTAATAAATGACAAATGTGTCTTTTTAATAAAATTTGAGTTTTATAATATTAATAGATATTTTTATAATTGTATAAAATATTAAATTTTATATTTTTTAAGTTTGCAAAAATTGTAATAAATCCCTTGGGTTATAAACTTTTACAGTTAGGTCCTTTAATATAAAGTATATATTTTAAACCTTTAACTTTGAAACTTGACAAAACAACCCCTCATAGTTATGACTTTAGAAAAATGACATTTTCAGCCCCTTTAGTTATAAATTTCAGAAAAAGTTAACAATATAATACCTAATAGCAATTGGAATAGATTTTGCAAAAAAGTCCAAAAGCCCATGCAAGGTTATATAAAGATTCCAAATAATATTTTCGGTTAAACTTATTAGAAAAAAGCAAAAATAAGCATTGTTTAAATGTAACAAAATTTAGAAAAATGATCGTTAGCTAGAAAATGAAAAACGGGTCCGATTTAGGTTTTAAATAAAAAACACATGGGTTTTAAGGATTCAAGCTTCAAAACAAGAGTTTTATATATGATCTTAAACGAGTATTATGAAACATTCTATTACAGATTATAAGCTTTATTGAACAAGAATGTGAGCTACTTAGCTAAAATGGTCGAAATGGGGTTTTCATTCGTACAATAATACCTAGTAACACTTCAAGGGATTCCTAATATCTAGAATTCTTGTCTTCTATTCTGAGCTTAGGGACCATCTACTTAATTCCATGGGCCTAATATAGAACCTCCATTTGTGGTGTGTATTTGAATATTTGAGGTAATGAATAAATGTATGGTATGTATGTGTATGAATGATACTATATAGTGCTTGGAAAGCCTTAATTTGCCTAATTTTATCTTGGTGTGGTGGGCCAAGTTTTATAGGTCGACTGACTAAGGAAGTCCTAGTGATATTAATGGAGAGCTAGGAAAACATAGATTTTGAAAAGTGTAGAAGGGTTTTGAATGGGGTTCGGGTACAAAAGAGGGAACAATAGGTGACAAGGCCACACATGGGGTGGCCAAGGAGATGATGGAGGTGCTGCTAGGCTGCTCAGGTGAACATGGTGAGTGAGTTCAAGAGGTGCTTGAGGTGTTAGAGTGCTAGCTTAGGTTGAAAATGGGTCAAAATGAAGTAAAAAGGGATTCCGAGTTTGGTTTTGGTTTGGCTTAGGATTTAGGGTTTTAAAACGTAGACAAGTTGCACATATGAGTAGTGTTATCATCTTAACTTATATTTAACGGTGATTTCGTTTTTAAGCTTAGTTTAGGACAAGTAAAAAGTCAGGGACGATGAATTTATCTTTTTTTGGGCATTTTAGGATTGAAGTGCTTCTTATTCTGTGACCCTAAAGGTTATGAAAATAACGAAAGTCAAACATGTTAGTTAGTTGCTAAGAATAAGAATAAGGAAAAATACAAAAATATGTGTGGTAATAAGTGTAAATATTTAAAAATGGTCAAAACGGGGCTTTTCAAAGCTATTGATTTTTTAATTCCATTTGATGAACACTTAGCTACTTTTCGAGGTAATTAGTCGAGGGGGATTGAGATTCTTGGTTTTCTTAAGTGTTTACTTATAGCATTGCGTGAGGACACGACAATAGTTTAGTATGGGGATTTTGGTATGTGCTTAATTACAAATACCTTTTACCTTTTAAAACGGACTTAAATGACCAAAAACGTACCAAAAATACATTGTATTTGTATGTTTTCACTTATATTGTGCAGGAAACGGATATTCGAGAAAAGGACAAAAACAAAGCAAAAACCGACAAAACCGAGCACGGAATAGAAAAGCGTGAAAAAGTCAAAGTCAAAGCCAAAATGTCAACCCCGAAAAGTCAAAGTCAAAGCCGAAGCCGAAACCGAAGAAATACTTAATGGGCCATCCCACACCCATCTAATGGGCCGGGACAGCCCATTAAGCATTTATATCAAAGCTTAAATAAGCTTTAAAGCCCAAAGTCTAAATAAAGGCCTAAAACCCTTTATTTTTAACTTGGCCCGAAACCCTTTAAATATAAAAAGGCCCAAACAGTTAAATCCATGGCCCAAACATTCCATTTAACGAGCCGGTTATAAGGCTATTAAGTTTGTTACACCACAAGTCCTCAAAGGACCATTCTTGCAATGGAGATATATGACTTCAGGGGCTGTTCTTGTCTCTCTCCCAAACATCTACACCACAAGGACCATACCTGAAATCACACTATACAAGATAAGGGACCAAAGTTGCCAAAACCACAAACTTATACCTTGCACCCCTTTTATACCCATTTCCCGCCAAACTCAAAACCCCACAATGTTCATCTGTCACTTTCCTTTCTCCCTGCACCACGACAAAACAGTGTCACACCCCAAATGAACCCCACAACAAAACCTCACCCCACATAAATCCAATTCCATTTTGGCAATCCCTTAAATTCTTATTGGATGATGATTTGAGGACAAAGATCAATGGCTGTGATTTATGGGCTTGGTGAGCAAGAAAGATGGAGGGCCAATATGAAGGCTTTGAAGCTCTTCACACAACAAACACAACAAGCACAAGTGCTAGCTTATTCGGCTATATATAGTTTTATTTCTTCATTGTAAAAGTATCGAGTGTAATGTAACTTAGGAGTAGTATATTTTACTTTTTAATGTTTTAAATTCATGTTTTTAAGTCTTTAAATTATGTCATTTAAACTTTAAAGCTTTGTAATCCTTTTATGTATAATGAAATTTCAAGTTTTATGGTTTTATGCAAATCTATCTTTTAAATTCTTAATGCACCTTTAGCTTATTGTACTTATTAAAAGCCTTGTATTCCTTTTAAGTTTTAATGAAAGGGTTGATTTTGGGTGTTCAACCTCAGACCAAAGGCTAAAGAACTTGTAAGTTCCTTAATATTAATTTTCTTGCAATTTACTGTAGCTTTGCTTATTCAGTGCTTATTTTTGCTTAATCATGTTTATTTTCCTAAATGTAGCTTAAGATTAAGCTTGAAAAAGCTAGTTGATTCCCTGTTTAAGCAAGGGATAAGGTACATTCCCCTTTTCACTTTTTAAGCTCATTTTCCTTTTTAGCTTATTTCTTGCTTATTTGCTTATTTTTGATTATTTTATCCTTAGTTATGCTTATAATGTCTTATGGAAGCCTAATATGCTTAGTTTTTTTGTTTATATTAGTTTAGTTTTAGTTTTCATCATAATCTGTCTAGAATTAGTCTAAACAGCTTATTAAGTTTGCTTATTTCCTTGTGCTTATTCTCTTAGGGTAATTGCTTATTTGTCTCTTAGTATCTTAGTTCTTTAACTGTTTTTGTAATTCATAGCTTAAGTTAGTCTATCTTAGCTTAAAAATATTTTTCAAAGTTCTTAAGGAGTGTTTGGTTTAACCCAGTTAGGGTGTCAAAGTGGGTCAAACTGGCTTTGTGTGTTTGAACCATCTTAGATTAGTTTAAAATAGAGGTAAAATGCAATTTACAAAAGTTTTTATGTATTAAATTTCAAATCTTAGGTTTATTTTCATAGCTTGGAATATGTGAGCATTTGCTTTTGATAACCTCTTAATCTTTGATCTTGGGGTTTTGAAGTTTGTTGTTGTTGTTTTCATGCTTTTTATGTGCTTTAGGACGCATTAGAATCAATCTTGTTTACCTGCACTTGTAGTTCTTGTTGCTGCCTCCTATCTGTCATATTTTTTTTAGCATTCTAGTTTTAAAAGCTCAAAACCCTATTTTCTACCTTAAATATAAGTTAGTTTAAGTTTATTGTAGCTTCTGCAAATGTTTGCACAAGTAGCTTATAGTATAAGCTCCATCTGTTTCGGCTTTATTTTGACTTTTGAGCTTATTTGCGCAGCTTATTTTAGGGCTGCAAAAGCCTCCTTGGCTTGTTACTTTGTAATTCCCAAGACTACTTATCTAATTTTCAGCTTCTTTTGCTTATGTTAAATGCTTAAAATATGCTTATTTAGACTTGTTTTAGGTAATGTTAGCTTAATTAAGCTTAGTTGTATCTTATTAGAGCTTTTTAAGCTTTTTCAGTTTAAGTGTTAAGTTAAAATGCTATATGTATGTACTGTTAGCTTATCAAGCTAATTCCCAGCTTATTTGTGTTTTTTATAAAAAGTGTCTTTACAAAAGTTGCTTATTTTTGCTTATAGTTAAAAAAAAAATTTTAATTAAAAATATATATTTTTTCAAAAAGGGAAGTCACAGGGGTCGAACCTGTGACCTCCCCTTTAGCTAGCCAACACCTCAACAACACACACTCAAACCATCTACCCTTGGGACTTTTTCAATTAATGTTTGCATTATTAATTATTTAAAGTCATTATTCAGTTTTGTTTATAAATGCTTATTTGCTTATTTTGTACTTATTTGTTCAGCATACTTTCAAGTTTTTATTTTTCTTAGATTTAGCATAGTATAAAGTACTTTTCATAATTATTTCAGATTTTTCCCATTTAGTTTTGTATTTTTAATCAATTTTTCTTATTAAAACTGTTTTTAATTCATATTAAATAAAATAAAAATCAAAAAAATATAATTCTTTTTTAAAAAAATTTCTTTTATCATTTAGGACTTAGGAAAATTAAATTTGCATGTGTAGGGTTAAAATTTCATGTTTTAGGTTTTCGAGTCGCGCTTTTACCTTTCCGTTCACGTTTTTAAATTCGTTATTGCATTCGTTTTTAGTTTAGATTGCCTTTTAATTACTTTTTCCCGTAGAGTTAGATAACCCAATCCAATTTTGATTATTCAAGCATAAATTATCAAACCAAAACTCGATTTTCAAATTCACGCCTCGTCGGGGACACGACCCGGGAAGGTTTTTTAGGGTTTTTGCTTTGGATAAAAGTGAATACTCTTCTTAAAAAGCCTCTTGGATTACTTATCTCTCTATTATTGATCTTATCCTTATTACGTATTTATATTTATTTATATATACTAAAAGGATCGAGTCAGCTTGCACATTCATTTTATATGTATACATTACATATAATTAGGGTTTTGATATAAACGTTAACGTTTAATGCTTGTTTTGAAATAACGTTTAGAAAAGCACGTTAAATGGATAATGTACTTTGTAAAAATGATATTAAGATACAGACTTGACATATTATGATGTTTACATGATATAAACATAGATATAGATGGTATTGATAGAGGTTGCGTGAGCTCGTTTACTTTAAAGATGCAAGTTACGTTGCATAATGAGATAAAGCAAAAATTTCCCTGTAAAAAGGTGGTAGACAGTGCATCTAATTTAATAGATGGATAATTACATTGATAAAAATTACGGGTTGTTATATTCCCCCAACCTTAAAGAAATCTCGTCCCGAGATTTAGTTGAATGATGGAGTGATGTGAGTGAACAATCTACAAGTCGAAAGAAGTCTAGAGACTTATTTGTATGATGGTAATAATGATAATGATTAAATGATTGAAAAAGAATTATTTGTACAAACGGATTGAAAGAAAATTGTTCGTACGAATGCCGTACACTTAAGCTCATTCATTTATAATTTGTCATTTACAAACAGAGGAGTCCCAATCCTTGTAACTGAGAATTTATAAATTTATAGATCGGTGGTTTATAATTTCCTTATTCAAATGAAGAAGCGTCCAAATTCATTTCAATAAGATAATTATAAATCATCCTACTTAAGCATAAAACATGATATCAAAACGGTGTTAAGTAGAAGATGTTTCCTTGGTGGTATGATTTTCCAAAATCATAAGAAGAATAATGAGACATTAGTCAATTTCGTTTACAAATGTAAATGCCATATATCGACATATTATGAGGCGAAAACTTTTGTTGTTGCATTCTAATTAACCGACATAATTAAATGTAGTGGGTTCCATGATGACCTATGTATTTCAAAAGTACAAGGCGAGTCCTAAGAATTGGCGTACTTTTGTGGGTGTAATAGGGGATGCCTAATTTTTAATTTGCTTTAATCTTGGCGGGGTTAACGTGAATTCCTTGACTATCAATTACGTGCCCAAGAAATTGCATGATATTGATCCAGAAATCACACTTTGAAGAATTTGGCATACAATTCCTCCTTTCTGAGTAATTTCAAAATTATTCTTAGATTATCTGTGTGTTCTTCTTTGTTATGAGAGTAGATGAGAATATCATCAATGAACACTTTCATAAATTTATCCAAGTATGGTTTGCACACATGATTCATGAGATCCATGAATACAGCAGGTACGTTAGTTAAATCAAATGGCATCACTTAAAATTCATAGTGTCCATACCTTGTTCTGAAAGCAGTCTTGGGAATATCTTCATTCCTTACTCTTAGTTGATGATAACCAGATCTTAAGTCGAATTGGAATTCTACTTGACGAACTGGGGGAAGGCCAGGTAGATTTTCAGGAAAAATTTTTGGAAATTCCCTGACTACTGGTATGTATTCTAGTCATTTTTCGTCTGACTTCTTTTCCATTACTTGGGCTATGAAAACTTGACATCCCCTGGATATATACCTTTCGGTTTTTATACAGGATATGAGGTTTAGTCGTGTTTTACTTTGATTACCTCGGATAATCAAAGTTTCACCGTCGATTAAGATGTGGACGACTTTCTCGTCACAGATAATTCTAGCTTGATACTTGGATAATCAATCCATACCAATGACGACGTCGAAACTACCGAGTTTAATTGGCATGAGGTCAATTTTGAAAGGTTGGTTTAACAAAGTCAGGGTGTAACCCTGGATATTGGTATTATGAAACAACAAGGTATAACGGGATCATAACTGTATTATATCATGAACAACTTGCCTTCATAGTTTACATACTCAAATTTTGACAAGTGTTGTTATTTATACCACACATCCCGTGGTTAGGTTCTTACAAAAGCTATAACTAGAATCTAATCTAGTAGTCCGAGGGTCCTTTGTTTCTGTAGTTTCTGGTCTGATGGCCTACTTTGTTACAAGTCTGACATCTGACAGTACAAATTCCTATGTGATGCAGGGTGCATCTTTTACACAAGGGAAGGTTTCCTGCGTATCTTTTGTTTTCAGTATACTTTTTGTTCTCAGTCGAGGTGGCAGCATGAGTCCTGACAGTTTCTTGCCTTCTATTCTGGTGGTAGTCATTGTTACGGTTGTTGTTACGGTAGTTGTTGTTGTTGCCGTTGGTGGTGTTCCTTCTACCTTCAAGCTTTCGTTTATGGTCATTGGTTTCTTGTACAGAATTGTATTTTATTACTTGCTCTATTAACCTCTGGGTTAGGGTAATGGCTTCTTCCATTTTCTTAATCTCAGTTTGGGGACAATACTTCTTTATCAAGAGCCTTTTGAATTCAGACAGGTGATCTTATAGGCTTCTTTTATTCCAATAGGCTGGGCGAATGAATTTCACCAGAATAAAGCTTCCTCGGTTAGTGTACTAATAGCGAACTTCACTTTGTTTTTCTCGGCACAATTGCTATGAGAAAATACCAATTCAGTCCATTCAAACCAGCGAATGAGACCAATAGCTCCTTCCGTACCATTGAAGTGTATAGGTTGGCAACTTATAAACTCCTTGTAAGTGCATTTCCTTGCTATAGGAGTTTCTCTTGGTCTAGAGTTCCTATTGGGATTGTTAGTACTTGCCATCATTGCAGCTTGTGCTTCCAGAGCTGTGGTAGCATTGTCAGCAACTAGTTTCCTGATGGCAGCCTGAGTCATGGCTGGTGCTTCAGATGTTGATGTCCTTTTGGGAGGCATCTATCAACATAAGACAACACGGAATAAGAGTGATATTATAAGTCATTGTCAAAATATACATAGTGGTATTGGAATTATTTAACATAGATACTTAATTGATACAAGTTCTAATAAAGAAATACAGATTCTTTGATATTACATTGCAGGATATAACAGAAAATTTTAAAATCTAAGATTTTCAAAGATGAACACTCAAACAAGCATCTGACTCATTAGATTCCTCGAGGACTGGTTTACTTCCCAATGGTCGTGGTATGATCCATAATGAGTTATCTAACTTTGAGAAGATAGACTCATCAAAGGGATAATCTGGTGGTGGTGTAGTTAACCTAACCGATGATGAAGATCCTACTAATGAAGATGGAGATATTTGGAATGGGTGATTCAACAGGAGTTTCAGTGTCTTTGGGTGGTGGAATCTCTTCAGGAGGAAAGAAATCTCAATAATCAAACATTGGTGAAAGTGATAACACTAGAGATGGAGGCATAACAGTTGGGGGTGGAATAGTAGCTTGTGGTGGAGTAATGGCATCATATGCTTGCATGACCTTCATATAGGGGTCATTATAAAAAAGTGAAAGAGTTGGTGAAGCTATTGGAACTAAACCAGATGAATTATTTTGAAGATTTAGAAGAAGTATTTCCCGGTGAAGCTAGGAAATAGTCTGGAGAAGCCGAGATATAGTCAGGAAGGTTAGAGGAAAAAGCATCCTCAATATCAGAAGTAGGATGGTTGGGAGAAGACATCCGTCTGTTAATAACCCAGCGGTAAATAACATAAGTTATTTATATAATAGTATAATAATAATGTATCTTTACATACTATTCTGGAAATGTAGTAGCACGGAGGACTTTCTTGGATGGAAAAAGAAAAGTAGTTATAGTTAAGGTTTCAACCTTGTTCTCTATAACCATGGCTCTGATATCAATCTATAACACCTCTATTTTTGACATATAGCAGCGAAAGCTAATCTGGGGTATTATTTCATAATACAACAGTCATAATCATAGAAAATGACTCATAAAGAGACGTTTTGGAAAATTTTTGTTATCATTCATTTATTCATCAGAGTTTTTACAAAAGGAGAGGTCCCAACATCTAGAAACATAAAGTTTGAATGATAACAGTTTAGCCATCTTCAAGTCCATGCCACTCCGTGTCATGTGATGCTTAGTTACCTGAGATAAATATGCTAAAAAGGTCAACACAAAGGTTGAGTGAAATTCATAGGTTTATAATAAACAGTTTGAATACAAGTCATCATAACAGTGGGTTCCGTTGTTACACCCATAATATTGATAATTGCAACGGGTACAATTATTATAGAAAATAGTATTATGCTCTAAGCTCATGACACTGAGACCTTGAGAATATCAATAATCACAAGTTTCCCCAACGGGTGCCTTTGCCAAACACCCGCATAGTGTTTCAAATGAAGTGCGTTTGGTTAACAGAAAGTATAGGTACACCAACGGGGAGCTCAGTCCCAAATAGATCTATTCACAGCATTCGCGCTTACTCAACCAGTACGTTCGGTTCAAGTAATTAACGGTTCATGATAGTGGGGTCTTAATGGCAAAAGTAGGGACTTAGGAAATAATATATCAGGATAGCATACAGTTGGAAAAATACTTGTATTCATGGTTTATAGCATGTATCCCCCTCACGGGTTTACGAAACATTCAAAAGATTTAAAAGTGAGGCTATGAACTCACCTTAACAGGGAAAATCTGATTGATGGCAAAAGTATATCAAGTGAAAGTAACGGCTTCGTTACGCAACCTGGGGTGATATGTCAAGTCTTAGTTTGATTGTTTATGTTTCAAAACTTTACAGAGTTTAACGTATTACTTTGATTTATTAATTTATGGAAATATTGTATCACTATTCGGGCTATCATAATTCAGAGGCCATGTAGTATCGTTTGAGGAGCCAGGGCACTTTAAATCGTAAACCCAGCAAACTCATCAAAACGAATACCCAAACGGAACTCCTTATATGAAATTCCCTAGTAACATGATACGTTAAAGATTAAATGATAAGGTTTTATTATTTTAAGTTTCTTCAAAAGCTAGTCGATAATAAATTACGTTAATTGTTTTATAATGCGTCGATCGATAATTAATAACGAAAAATGTGTCGGGTTTTAATAAAATCGAGTTTTATAATATTAATATATATTTTTATAATTTGTATAAAAATATTATATTTTTTAGTTTGAAAAAATGGCAATATATACTCTTAGTTTATAAACTTTTACAAGTTTAGTCTTTTATATATAAAGTATATATAATTTAAACCTTTAACTTTGAAACTTGGCAACATAAATAGGTCCTTTGATAGTTATAACTTTAGAAAAATGACATTTTCAGCCTTTAGTTTACATTTCAGAAAAGTTACGTTATATCCCTATCATGGTATCATATTTGCACCAAACAAGTCTAAAACAGCCATGCAAAGTTATTTTAGGGTTCCAAATGATATTTGCAGGTTATAGCTTATTAGAATAAGCTAAAATAAGATGTTCCAACATAACAAAAGTTTAGAAAAAATATTCGTTAGCTAGAAAATCAAAACGGGTCGTTTTAGGGTTTTTACCAAAAACACATGGGTTTGAGGATTCAAGGCTTCAAACAAGAGTTTATATATGATTTTAAGAGTATTATGAACATTATAATACAGATTATAAGCTTATTGAACAAGATTTTGAGCTTACTTGAGCTAAAATGGGTCGAAATGGGGTTTTCGGGTTCGTACGCCTAGTAACGACTTCAAGGGTTCTTTTCTCTTGATTCTTGGCTTCTATTCTGAGCTTAGGGACCTTATACTTCTTCCTTGGCTAAGCTAGAACTCCATTTGTGTTTGTAATGAAGATTTGAGGTGTGTTTGAATGGGTGTGCATGTTTTGGCTTTATATAGGGCTTGAAACCCTTGGTGCCTAAGTTTTCTTGGTGGCTAAGGGTCAAGGGCTGTAGAGTGGTGATTAAGGGATGCTAGGTGATGAGTATTGAGGGCTAGAAGGGTAGCTAAGCAAGGTGGGGGTGTTGGAGGGGGTTCGGCTACATAGGAGTGACAAGGAGGTGATCATGCAACTTGGTGGCCAAGGGAGGTGAATAAGGTGCTTGTAAGGTGCTAGGGTGGCTGCTAGGTGATGTCATGGTGATGCAAGGGAGGTGCTTGAGGTGCTTGGTTGCTTAAAATGGGTAAAAATGAAAATAAAGGGGTGTCGGGTTTGGTTTTGGTTCGGCTTAGGGTTTAGGGTTTTAAAATGTGGATTAGGGTTAGGATTAGTGATAGTTTAAGGTTTAGGATTAGTGTTAGGATTAAGGTTTAGGGTTTAGGATTAAGGTTTTTAGTTTTTAAGGTTTAGAGTTTAGTTTTAGGTTTAAAGTGAAATTAGGGTTTTAGGGTTTCGTTTAGGGTTTAGGGTTTTAGATTAGGGTTTTAGAATAGGGTTTTAGGATGAATTAGGGTTTAGGTTTAGGGTTTAGATGATGTGCATTGAGTATTGTACCTTGTGCTAAAGTGGTGGTAAAATTTAAACATGATTTAGGAGCTTAAATGACCTAATTAGGTTTTTAGGCATGATTAGCTTTGTACCATGAGCGTGTAGAAAGTAGTACCTTTATTATAGGAAGGGACAAAGATTAATCAAATGTTTGTGTATTGATACTATGTACACAATGTTTTATGGGCAGAGCAACTTCATTTATTATATGTATTAAGCATTAACATATAAAGTAGGGTTTTATGAATAAAAACGTAAACGTTTAATGGTTGTTTTGAAACAACGATTTGAAAACTAATGTTAAATGGAAAAGTACTTGGTAAAATATATATTAGATATGACTTGACCTTAAAAGATGTTTACATGATATAAACATAGATATAGATGGCATTGGTGGAGGTTGCGTGAGCTCGTTTACTTTAGAGATGCAAGTTACGTTGCATAATGAGATAAAGCAAAAATTTTCCCTGTAAAAAGGTGGTATATATATAATAGATGGATATTATAGTGCATCTAATTTAATAGATGGATAATTACATTGATGAAAATTACGGGTTGTTATATCACTATCTTCCTTCTCTTGATCATTGTATTCACTGTCCTTTCTTGGATCACCACCTTCTTTTTTTGGTTCTTCAGTAACCTTCTTTTCATCATCTCCTAAAGGTTTGAATTCAGCATCAGGAGAAATCTTTGTACTTTGAGAGAATGGTGGATCAGCAGTCCATAATGGTAGCAGTATGTAATCTTTGCAAGGTACTATCTCCATTCTAGGTTTACCTACATCATCACATGCTTTTGTACCTGCATTACCATTAGACTGATTTCCTGCAACAACTGGCTTATAATTCATTGACTTTGTTAGTGCATCAATATCAAAAAGCCAATTTGGTCCACTTCCTGCAATATTAGGTATATTCTCACTAAACTGGACATGCAGGTTCTCTTCAACTATCCTAGTTCTACTGTTGAATACTCTAAATGCTTTACTATTTATCGAATACCCAACAAAGAATCCTTTATCAACCTTACCATCAAACTTGCCTAAGTGATCTATGGTATTGAGAATTGTAACAGGACACCCAAATGGTTTCATAAAGCTTAAAGCTAGTTTTCTACCAAGAAAAAGTTCATAAGGGGTCTTGTTATGAGGCTTAGTTACTAATACCCTATTTTGCACATAGCAAGCAGTATTAACTGCTTCAGCCCAAAAAGTAGTAGGTAACTTAGAGTCAGCGAAGGCATTGTCCTATGCAACCTCCTATTATGTTCTATTTTTCGCTTTCAGCTACCCAGTTTGTTGAGAAAGTTCTGGATAACTAAATTCTCTCTTAATACCACACCTTTTCTTTCACAAACTGGATCCATACTCCTTATCTTGACCTTAGTTCCATTGTCACACTAATTACCTTAACCTTTTTGATCTATTAGATTTTCTACTCTAGTTATAAAGGACTTAAGAATGCCACTAGTCTCATCCTTAGTAGCTAGAAAGAAAACCCAACTGAACCTACTATAATCATCTGTGACAACTAGGTAATACATCTTTTTCATTAAGCTTTTTACAAATGTTGGACCAAACAAATCCATGTGCAACATATGTAAAGGTTAGCTGATTGAACTTATTGTTTTAGACTTACAAGAAGCTCTATGTTGCTTTCCCTTTTGACAAGCAACACAGGTTTGATCATTTTCAAAAAAGTTTTTTTGAAAGGAAAAACCTCTTACAAATTTCCTCTTACACCATTTTATTCATAGTTTTGAAATTCAAGTGTCCAAGCCTTCGATTCCAAGGTTTAATTCATCATGATGGTGTGCTATTTGCAAAGAGACAAGTTAGACCTCCTTTAGGAATAATATTCTTTAAATCAACACTATACATATTATCCTTTCTAGGAACTTTAAGTAAAACATGACTTTCATCAGCCAACTTAAAGTTTGGAGATAAAACAATACATTTATTGTTATTAAAAAGAACACTATTCTTTTTGTCACACATTTGTGAGACACTAAAGAGGTTAAACTTTAACTCTCTTACAAAATACACATCCTCAAAGTCTAAATTACTAATTTTGATTGTACCTTTGCCTGTGATTTTCCCTCCTTTGGGGCTACCTCCAAAGGCAACATATCCTCCATCAACTTCTTCAAAGTCAGTAAGATAGGACATGTTCCCTGTCATGTTCCTTGAGCATCCACTGTCAATCACACCTTTCTCTTTTAAATCTTGCTGTGGATTGCCCTGCACATAAGGTAAGAAAATCAGTCTCTTTTGGGGACCCAAGCCATCACTGACTTGGATCTGCCTTGTGCATCAATATAATCAAATCTTTTAAATAGCATTGATGCACTGTTGTGTTTGGAAACATGGTCTATAACTTTAGTTTTTGGTTTCCAAACCCAACAAGCTGAGGCCTTAACAGCATTAACCTGGTTTCCCTTAACAGCATTAAGTACTGCTTTTGGCCTAGCAGTATTAACTACTGCTTTTGGCTTAGCAGTATTAACATTTTTATCCTTAACAGTATTAACCCTCTGATTAAAATTACTATTTTTAGTTGTTGTTTTGTTGTTAATGGGCCTTCTAACAGTTGAATGTGCTTTATTAAAAACATTTGTCATTGGTCTTGCACTATTCACTGTTGTTCTTGGTTGAGCAGTATTAACTGGTCTAGCAGTAGTAAGTGATACTAGGCCTGACCTCATTAATACTGCTTTTGGAACCATGTTCCTTTTAGGACTGGGGTGAGTCATTCTAGAAAAATTCTGGTGATTCACCCTTTGAGTATAGTTCCACACTGGTTTTACCATCTTTTTATTATTAAACTGTCTCTGATGGTTATCACAATCATACTGCAGGTGATCAAAACTTCCACACACATAGCAAGCTTTGTTAATCATCTCAAAATTACTTCCTAATCTTTGAGACATCATGTTATTCTAGTTTCTTTGGTTTCCTCCTCTTAGACTAATGTGTGTTTAGCCTATTTTGATCACCTTGTTTAACAGTTGTTTTCCTTGGAGATTTTACTTGCTTTTTAGATTTAACAAATTCTATTTTAGCAAAACTAGGTTTAACAGTTTTCTCCTCTATCTTAGGCTTTGATTTAGCTTCATCCCACAATCCTAGATCACCTATTCCCAATAATTAGAGCACCATTATTCTTCCTAACAACCTTAGGCTTATCGCATAGCTTAGCTTACAAAGTCATCCACTTTAAGGCTTATTAACTGTAGGTTCACTAACTATAGGCTCATTCGCAAACTCTTCTAGACCATGAAAATGACAAACAAGTATTGAGGCATAAAATGTTTTCCTGTATATGGGAGGTGGAACAACATTATACCCTAAACCTGTCTTTCACTTACAACTATTAGACATCTATTAGTTTGCTTAAGTTTATATATATATTAGATGATTTTTCAAAATTTTTCTATTGTTTATATGAATTTTCATCTTTTATTTTTGAGCCATTTTCCAACTTCCTCATAAGCTCTGTAATGGCTACTTCACTTAAATTAAACTCATGTTTTAAGACCTTGATATCTCCCATAAACAAACTACAATTTTTCTTCTATAAACTCGAAGTTCTTTTAGGCTCTACAGACTCTAAACCTATTTTTATAAGTAATAACATTTAACTTAGATGTCCTTAAGTCTTTTTAACATTGTTTCATTTTGTTCTTTAAGAATTTTTAACATTTTCCAAACAGATGATGAACAGTTTTAAATAGTAGATACCTCAGAGTTAGAACTTTTAGAAGTGTAAGCCATGAGTGCAAAGTTAGTTGTATACTTCTTCTGCTTGATCCACTCCAATCATAACCACCACAATCACATGAGGATCAAAACATTGAATTAGTTTTCACCACTGGGCACAAACCCTTTCTTGTGTTCTCCTCCATAATTCCTGTTATCATGGTTTCCTTGGAGCCTGTACTCCCTTGCAAAGTGTCCCATCTTGTGGCAGTTGTAATCACTCACCTTAGACTTTATAAACCCAATGGTTTCTTAACCATTTACAAAAAAATATCTCCATTCTTCTTCAAGAATCTCCTTGCCCTTATTGTTAACATAGCCATCTGCCACCTTAAATCCATCTCTTCTAAATCATCAGGATGAATTTGTTGCAAGTCCTCATTGTCAAGTTGTGGACTGCTTGGTTGACTTGCAAAGAAAGCACAGATGACAACATCACTCAAGTTGTCAATTTTTGTTGAGTTAACAACAGTAGCTTGAGTGCTAGCAGTTGTAGTACCATGAGAAGGATTAACTGCTCCAATTGTGTTGTTGTTGCCGTTTGAGGACACAAAGGCTACGTTTTGTGTGTTTGTGTTTATGCTTGATGTCCCTTTTACCTCTGGTTCATAGATCTTTAGGTTGTTGAAAAGATCATCCAAGCTTAATGTATCTATCTCAGGCTTGTTCCTCCACATAATGGTATGTGTGTTTTATTCTGGTGACAGACTTCTTAAGAACTTCTGATTTACATCTTCGTGTGTGATACTTTCACCATGAATCTCCAACTGACTGATAAGCTTTTGAAGCCTATCAAAGGTTTGATCTAACACCTCTGAGCTAGATGCAGTAAAAATTTCATACTGTTGTTTTAGAATATTCATCTGAGTCTTTTTAGTAGCAGCATTCCCTCCAAACCTCTTCTCAACAGCCTACAGCAATGACTTGGCATATTTGATGGAATTAAACTTCAATTGATGTTCATTAGGTATGCCCATCAATAAAGTGCTTATTGCCTTCAACTCTAACCTCTTTTGTGCCTTTTCTTCAACAGTTGTAGGAGCAATAATAGTCTCAACACCTTCAACAATTTTTGTTTTTGGGGCTGAGTTACCATTCTCTATGACCTCCCATAGAGAATAATCAATCATCTAGATGTATTGTTCCATCCTCATCCTCCAAAGCTCATACTCACCTGGTTTGAGCATAGGCACTTTTGATGCAGCCATAATATGTGCTGAGTCTTGATCCATGTCTTCTTAGCAAAGTTTCTCAAAGCAAAAAGCTCTGATACCACTTGTTGATCCCACTTGAATGGATCTTGAATTCCTTAGACGCACAGTATGATGATGATGGAGTCGTAATGATGTTGTGTGATAGGCTTAGATAATAGAGTATGATTATGTTAGAGAGTAATGTATGGATCACATATGAGATAGCATAGTATATAGTAGATTAGGTCAGCTAGATGTGTTATCGACGCTGCCATGATGTCGATATAAATCGTTGTGCTGGCTGTGATTAAAGAATGGTTGTGATAGGGAGGAAGAAGAATTAATCATTGAAACAGGTGAAGATTTTCAGGCTAGAGTTGAGAGAGAAACAGAACCCCCTCTATAGTAAATAAGTAGGATAGTGTTTGCTGGTCCAAAACAGTCATGTGCTAAAGGGTACCTTAAAAATGTCATTGGCATATAAAACCCTACTAAAAATAAGAATATGTTAGCTTATGTCGTTACGCAAATTTTGATATAAAGAACGCGAAGAAAAAAACGGACTTTATGATACGAAGCCCCCACGTTAAAGCGATTTAAGTTTGGCGAAACATAAACACTTTTGAGAGTTTTTACAATGTTTTTCGGGACATTATGTCGAGTTTTCAAATTGAGGTTTTGACCCCTTTAGGGTCTGAATAGGCTAAAGTGTATAAAATGAAAACTTGCTCCTGAGAAGTAGAATGTTGTATATACCGTTACAGAATAAGGACTTTTCTCGAGCATGAAAAGTTAATGTGACGATACATGGAGATACGCTCATTTTTGGTATAGAGGGGAAGTCGTGTCAAGTCGGTAAATTTCTAAAAAAAACACAACCCCAACCCCCCCCCCCCCCCCCCCCCCCCCCCCCGCCCACACATTGACCTATGGGTAGCTAGCAAATATAGTAAAACCCTAGTATTTTTGAATAGTGGCTGATCAAATATGAGTGAGTTGTTCAGCGTTTCGGGTCGTTTGAGCTAAAAAAAACCTTAGCGAATAATAGTGTATCACTTATATATTATTAGGACGCGTTAGAAAACTTTATAAAACGATATTGCGTAAACGTTAGGAGTTACTAAAAATGAAAAGTTTATATTTGACGCAAAAGTATATATTAGCGAAATAAAAATGGAAACTAGGCGTTTAAGGTCACTAAGTGCGTTTAGACGTAAAATGGACTTAACGAATATAATTAGACAACATTAACATTCGGGGTTTCTAAACTTTCTAAAATGGTAACTTCCTAAAATATTATTTGCGGTTTATGTTGTCGAAATATAACTAAAAATTCTATATTTATACTAAGTCACTTCGTTTTGTCTATTTAAACTAAGTACCAAAACAACTTACTGGATGATATTGAATTCTATAAACGATGTATGCAATGTTTCGTTATCTCTTTCTTGCTGCTAAAGCGCGTCATTTAATTAGGTCGCGGTTAGGATCACTTGGTTTCGTTCTTCGTTCGTTGATTATTTCATTTCTCACTGTCTTGCTAAAGGTAAGTTCATAGCCCCACTTTTACTCGTTTTTATGAACTTACTCATTTTGAAATATTAGGGTGAGAAACATTACTTGTTTTACAATTGGACGCAAAAACTTTACTTATATGTTTACTGTTATGCCTAAGTACCGTTAACTCACAACTGCCCTATCATGAACCGTTAATAGACTTTTGTAAGCGGCGAGTGCCCTCGCCATATGATTGTAAGTGTTACTAAATTAGATCTATTTGTGTTTAATATCCCCTTCTGAGATTTGTTTTTGTTTACTGACAGTGTTTGTTTGTAGTGATCTTTAAGGTTTGATTAGATTATTTGATGTTTGTGTGCTATTGATTCTTTTCTTGTTCGGAGTATAGCGCCGATCAAACGGACGTTTTTAACATGTTAGATTCTAGGGTGATCTTGGGTTGATACTAGTTGGGCGAAGTAACCTTGCGCTATTTATTTGCTCTTCCTTGTTTAGCTTCGGTGTCATGAGCTTAGTGCAAACATAAATGCTTTCCTTTTGTAATTGTTGTATGTGTTACAATAGTCATACGTTCATACAACTTGCGGTCCATACTCATACTTAAATTAAACCTATGAATCCACCAACTTTATGTTGACGTTTTAAGCATGTTTTTCTCAGGTGCTTAGCTAACGGATTCTCGTTGATGTGCAATGTGAAGTCTCATGCATTTGGTCCAGTTTTCAAGATCTGCTAGACTATCATTTAATTTACCTTTGTTATTTGAAAACATTTTTTCAGCTTCCGCATTGACAATTCAAATTATTGAGTATTGTAAGACTTATTTACTAAAATTTAAGCACGGTGCTTATTTTCAAAACGTCTCCATATAATGGTCGTTCCGGTGCCGTGTTTTTCTTTGTGTGTTTGAGATATGTATGACGTCATGCCCCCAGTTACCTATTCCGTTGCGACTCATTTTGGGGTTGTGACAAATACACCCCCACCACAACCCTTACATCCCCTAGGACTCATACTGATTCTTTATTTGTGGATGAAGAAGAACTTCAGGAATTAACGGATTCTGAATCCATACATTCATCATCAAAACCCAAGACTAATCATGTCAAGCATTACAAGAGCATATTTCATAAGACGAGCAGGCGATACATATATATGTTTCGACACTTGAAGCAATCGTTCATGCCAAGGAAAGATTTTCATGCTATTTTAGAGGTTGTTCATAAGACTTTGAATAAAGTAGTTCGAAAATTGTTTGAAAACAATACCAATGACTTCATGAAGGAATTAATATTCCCAGGTTGTAGGCTTGAAGCAATCAAACTGAAAGGGAAAAAGGTACAAGGGTGTATGATTGTCATGGTTGTTGATGCTGTAAAGAAGGAACGGGAGAGTATAAGGGCTGAACTTTCAATGCACGTTACTAATGATGTAGCTAACATTGTTCCTCCGCAGATTGATTCATTCTTTAAGAAACTTTATGTCAATCTATACTTATACGGGCTCTACTGAAGATGCTAGTTCTATTATTCATTGATCTTCAAATCAATTATTACTTACGATGAAGGATGACGGAACAAGCTAGTAATGAATGACTTCTCCATATGGGTTGCACTAAAGATTAAGTTTGAGGAAACATGCTCCTCTTGTTGAACCTTGTTAGAGTTATATTGTTAGCAACTCGTGATCATAATGGTACCATCATCATGATTGATGATGATCATCCTGAGGGTGCGAGCCATGTAGGCGAAAAGACTAAAGACTTCTGAGCATGGAACATATACAACAGGTGAATCATCATCATCTCAGGTAATTAATGAATCAACTCCTTCTGGTTTAGGAACTCAAAAAGAGCTATAGGATTTTGATGCATGGCAAGATGATCAAGGTATAGATAATGATGAGGTACCTTCTGAAGAAGTGTCACCAGAACTGCTAGCTAAAATATCAAGAAAATGAATAGCTACTGATGAACTACATCGAACACAAAATGCTCTGAATAATATGTTGAGAAGTCGATGTAATTTAGGACAAGAACATCAATATCATCTTGATCAGATGCAACATTACATGAAAAATCAGATAGTTTAGGAAGGCAGAAAGGAAGATTTGACACTTCAAACAGTTCTAGTTTATGATAGATGTGAAAGAGATCCCAAGGCTACACCAATGATTCTGTTGAAAAATACCTCTTTTATCTTAAGAATGGAAACTCATAAACAAAGAAGTATGTTCTTTCATTGCACAAATATCCAGCTGACCCATTTCTAGAGAATGATCTTGAAGAATTGACCTCTAGATGGGTAAGTAAACTGATCAAAAGTTTTAATGTGTATGCTTGGTATATTGTTGATAACTGGATGAATTTATGGGCTAAGCAATACTATATTAGAGGGTAGTTAATGAAGAGAAATGTTTGATAAAAGACTACTCAGAATCAAAGATTATGAGACGACGTCACTCCCCCCCCGCACTTTTAGTCAGAGTACAATATGATGAAGGTCATGGTTAAAAGTTTATGTCAAAGATTGTTGTAAAAAGAGCTAATGGTGAATTCTCAGAGTTTTCAGAATCAGACTACAAGTATCTTCACAAGAATGACATTGAAGATATGTATCTTGTAACACCTCGATATTTGACATAGTAGCGAAAGCTAAATTGGGGGTATTACTTCATGAATCAACAGTCATAATCATAGAAAACGACTCAAAAGAGACGTTTTGGAAAATTTAGTTATCATTCAATATCATATTAGAGTTTTTACTAAATGGACCACGGTCCCAAATACATTTGAAAAACATAAAGGTTGATTGATAACAAGTAGTTGGAGCAGCCTCAAGTCTTATGCCACTCGTGCATAGGTTTGTATCAATTACCTGATAATCAAACATGCTAAAAAGGTCAACGCAATGGTTGAGTGAAATTCACAGGTTTGAAATGTAATAGTTGAATACAAGTCAATGTAATAGTAATAATTGCAACGAATACAATTATCATGGTAAACAATATTATATTATTGCACTAAGCTCATGACACCGAAGCCTTAAGTAAATGTTATTCATAAGTTGTTGCCCCAAGCGGGTGCTTTGCCAAACACCCGAAGTTCCTCAAATGAAATGTGTCCGCTGGCCATGTAAGTACCAGAACCTGGACATGGAAGTTCAGTCCCAATAGATCTATTCATGGCATTCGCGCTTACTTCGCAAAGTAATTAACGGTTCATGATAATGGGGACTTTTGGCAAATGGAGGTACTTAGGCAATAATATATCAAGATAGCATACAGTTGAAAATACTTGTATTAATGGTTTATAGCATGTATCTCCCCATGGAGTTTAGAAAACATGTAAAGGTGGGACAATGAACTCACCTTGATAAGATAGTTGATTGA
>BQNB010097620.1:5264-25347 GCA_026074375.1 Tanacetum coccineum | reverse complement strand
GAGACTTGAATTCAACACCTCAAACAAGAAGAATGACAAATAATTTGGAAGAACATGGTTTGTTTAGTTCGGTTCAGCAAAGAACAAACCATAAAGACTTTCAAAATTGCTTGTTTGCTTGCTTTTTATCACAAGAAGAACCCAAAAAGGTAATTCATGCATTGAAGGATCCAAGCTAGATAGAGGCTATGCAGGAAGAGCTTCTATAATTCAAATTACAAGAAGTTTGGACCTAGGTGGATTTACCAAATGGCAAAAGGGCTATAGGTACTAAATGGGTCTTCAGGAATAAAAAGGATGAAAGAGGAATTGTGATAAAAAATAAAGCAAGATTGGTTGCTCAAGGACACACATAAGAAGAAGGGATTGACTATGATGAAGTCTTTGCCCATGTTGCAAGAATTGAAGTAATTTGGCTATTTTTAGCCTTTGCCTCATTTAAAGACTTTATGGTATACCAGATGGATGTCAAGAGTGCTTTTATTATGGTAAGATTGAAGAGGAAGTCTATGTTTATCAACCACCAGGATTTGAAGATCCAGACTTCCCTGATAAAGTATATAAGGTTAAAAAAGCACTGTATAGACTACATCAAGCTCCCAAAGCTTGGTATGAAACCTTGTCAACATATTTGTTGGACAATGGGTTTTAGAGAGGAAAGATAGACAAAACTTTGTTTATCAGAAAGGACAAAGGTGATATTCTGTTAGTTCAAGTGTATGTAGATGATATCATTTTTGGCTCTACAAAGAAGTCATTGTGCACTGAGTTTGAGAAGATGATACATAAGAAGTTTCAGATGATTTCTATGGGTGAACTCACATTCTTCTTAGGACTGCAAGTAAAGCAGAAGGATGATGGGATTTTTATCAGTCAAGACAAGTATGTGACTGAGATTTTGAAGAAATTTGGTTTTACTGATGTCAAGACAGCAAGCAAACCTATGGAAACTCAAAAGCTTTTGCTCAAGGATGAAGATGGCGAGGAAGTGGATGTTTATTTACATAGATCAATGATTAGTTCATTGATGTATCTTACTTCTTCAAGACATGATATTATGTTTGTAGTGTATGCCTGTGCAAGATACCAAGTCAACCCAAAGGTTTCACATCTTCATGTTGTAAAAAGGATCTTTAGGTACTTAAAAGGTCAACCAAAATTGAGCCTTTGGTATCTAAAAGATTCTCCTTTTGATTTGGTAGCATACACTGATAGTGATTATGCTAGAGCAAGCTTGTATAGGAAGTCTACAACAGGAGGTTGTCAATTTCTTGGAAGTATATTAATATAATGGCAATGCAAGAAACAGACTGCGGTTGCAAATTCCACAACAGAAGCTGAATATGTGGCTGCTTCAAGTTGTTGTAGACAAGTGCTTTGGATTCAGAATCAATTACTTGATTATGGGTATAATTTCTTGCATACCAAAATATTTATTGATAATAACAGTACTATTTGCATAATTAAAAATCCTGTTTTTCATTCCAAAACAAAGCATATAGAGATTAGGCATCACTTTATTAGGGATTGCAATGAAAAGGTGATTCATATGGTTAAAATCCATACTGACAAGAATTTTGCAGATTTACTTACAAAAGCTTTTGATGTAAGAAGGTTTCAATATTTGATTGCTAGTATTGGAATGCTAAATCCTTAAAATCTTTTATCTCTTTATGTTTTTGAGTTTTGTATGAATTAGTACTATTATTCATGTCATTAAAAGTTTCTGCTATTAAGTATAATTAGTGTTGCTAGTTATACTTAATACTGCTAAGTAAACGTTGTTAGTTATACTTAATACTGCTGGTATAATTAACATTGTGATTTGGTGAGAAAAAGAATTGGGAGAGTTGGTGAGAATAAAAATAGAAAGAGAGCTGTGTGAATTAAAAATAGACAAAGTGATTTCATAAGAAAAAGAATTGAGAGAAGTTGTAAGTTGAAAAACAGACGAGAGTTAAATATATTAAAAAATAGAGAGTGTTTGGACTGGAATTAGAGTTAATGCTGGTAACTCAAAGTTAATGCTGCTAGGCATAACTTAGTACTGTTGTTAAAAGTTAATGCTGCTAAGCATAACTTACTACTGCTGTTGAAAGTTAATGCTGACTGCTGTTGAAAGTTAATGATGTTAGGCATAACTTACTACTGCTGTTGAAAGTTAATGCTGCTAGGCATAAACTTACTACTGCTGTTGGAAGTTAATGCTGCTAGGTATAACTTACAACTGCTTGTGAACGTTAATGATGTTGAGGCTATTTTCATAAATACTTCGATTAAGGGTTTCATTCACTCGTTTAATCGATTTCATTCAATCATATACTCTCTAATCACAAACCCTAACTCAATTTCATCATTCATCATAAAAACCCAACACAATAACGACCCTACAGTTTGTTGATACTCACAATTTGGTCGCATTTTTGTTTAAACCTGTTGAAAGTGAAGGGTTTGAACAAATTATTGATTTTATGAATGCAAACCCTATCAAATATGCACTTATGATCAATCCCACTATCTATACTTTGTGCATTGAACAATTCTGAGCTACTGCAAAGGTGAAAACTATCAATGGGGAAGTGTAGTTACAAGCCCTAGTGGATGGGAAGAAGATAATCGTTACTGAAGCATCTGTTAGATGTGACCTTCAACTGAATGATGAGGAAGGTACGGATTGCTTGACAAATGCTACTATTTTTGAAGAACTTACAAGGACGGGGTATGAAAAACTTTCACAGAAGCTTACATTCTATAAGGCATTCTTTTCCCCACAATGGAAATTCCTTATTCCACTATTTGCATGCCTAAGTGTAAGGACTACTGCTATGAAGTGAATTTAGTAGCACTTTGGCTTCTGAATTATATGTTTAGCTCAAATCAAAAGGTTAACATTTCAACATATACATTTTTGACACGTATGGTGAAGAACTTGGAGAATGTGTCTGGTAAATTCTTGATGTATCCAAGATTTGTACAAGTGTTTTTAGAGAAACAACTAGAAGGAATGTCAAATCATAAAAGGATTTATGTTACACCCTCTCATACTAAGAAGATTTTTGGAAACATGAGAAGGGTAGGGAAAGGCTTTTCTAGAAGAGAAACACCCTTATTTCCAACATGTTGGTTACAAGCTCAGAAGAATAGTAAAGGTTCAGCAAATGCTACTGATCCCGATCACACACCTACCATTATTCAACCATCAACATTTCAACCTCAAAAGAAACAAAAACACTAAGAGCAAAGAGAAAGGACACTGAGGTACCTCAGCCTAGTGGTCCTACAGATAATGTTGCAGATGAGGCTGTCTATGAAAAGATGAATGACAGTTTGGTGAGGGCTGCCATTACTGCTTTTAGCTTAGAAGCAGAGCAAGACAGTGGTAGCATCAATAAGACCCGATCCAAGGCAACACTTAATGAACTAAGTTCCTTAGGAACTAGTTCAGGTAGTTGTTCTAGGCACTAAGAAACCATGGGGGATACTATTGCTCAAACTAGGTTTGAGAATGTATCTAAAACTTCTAATGATTCATTACTCACAAGAGTTAACACACCTCGAAGTGATGAGGATAGTCTATAAATAAAGGAATTTATGGAATTATGTACCAATTTGCAAAATAGAGTTATTGATCTAGAGAAAACTAAGACATCTCAAGCTCAGGAAATTACAAGTTTGAAAAGAAGGGTCAAGAGACTATTAGAAGAAAGGAGGGTCAAGAACTTATAGGCTTAAAAGATTATACAAGGTTGGTTTATCTAGAAGAGTGGAATCCTTTAAATGATGAAGGTTTGGGTGAGGAGGATGCATCCAAACAGGGGAGGATAGCTGATATTGATGCTGATGCAGGAATTAACTTAGTTAGTACTCATTTTGATGCTGATACATATTGTTTGGAGTACATGACTTAGTTGGTGATGAGGTGGTTGTTGAAAGTGAAGTTGCTTCTAAAGATGTGAACTTAAATGTTGATGAAGTTACTTTAGCTCAAGCACTTGCAGCTTTGAAAAGTGCAAAACCCAAGGCTGACAAGGTTATGTTACAAGAACAGAGTAGGATAAATTACAACAACTAACTGCTAGCTACAAAAGTTTACAGCTGCTAGCAACTACACCAACAGTTTCTTCAAAAGGGCTTGTTATTCATGAACAAGAGCAAGCAACTACACCAACAGTTTCTTCACAACAACCATCACAACTCAATGTTCATGATAAAGGTAAAGGCAAAATGGTTGAACAGACCCTGTGAAGAAATTGTCACAGAAAAATTCAATTGTATGCTTGATGAAGAACTTACCTTTAAGATACAAGCTGAAAAAGAAGAAGAAGAAAGGCTTGCCAGAGAAAAAGCTCAACAAATTAAAGAAGCCAACATTGTTTCATGGGATAATGTGCAAGCAATGATAGATGCTGATTATCAAATGGCTCAACAAATGCAAGCGAGAACCAGGCGAGTATAGTATTGAAGAGAGTCCAAGTTGTTTGTACACCTCTTAGAAGCAAGAAAGAAGAGAAACACTTTTGCAGCAATAAGAGCAAACGAAAAGTGGAACAAAAAACCACCAACTAAAGCTTCAAAGATAAATCAATGTTTATATCTGAAAAACAAGGATGGATACAAGCATAATCTGGTTGAAGAACAAAAGATTTGAGATATTCAGGATGTTATTGACAAAGCTCATGAAAGGGTAAAACTCATTTGTTGATTGGATACAGAATTGGTGGAAGAAGATAGTGAAGTCATGAGCTGAAGCAGCGATAAGACAAGAGAGCAGTTCAAAGAGAGCAGGCACTGAGTGGAAACAGAAGAGTATATAAGAAGCAAAAGGGGGGGATGTGGATAAAGAAAACAACTGAAGCTTCAAACGACTAATAAAGTTGTTCCTGATAAGGAGAAGTTAGCAATTGTGCTTTTCCCTTTGGCAAACTAAGCCTCCAAGCATTGTTGACTACAAGATCCTAAAGATGGAGAAAACTATTACAGATAATTCAGGGTAATGGAGTTCAAAGGATGGTACTTAGTCTTCAGTCATATGCTCAAAAGCTTTGACAGGGAAGATTTGGAAACCCTGTGGAAACTGGTAAAAGCTAAGCATGGGTCAGCAAGGCTAGAGGAGGGCTGTGAGAGAGTGCTATAGGGTGATTTAAAGACAATGTTTGATCCACATGTTAAAGATCAAGTATGGAGGAATCAACAGGATTATAGAGTATTGGATTGGAAGCTATATGATTATGTAGAGTCATTTCATTGAGGAAGAAAAAATGTGCTATTCATATGTGGTAGAAGAGATATCTTTCACAGCACTATAATCACATATATGCTAAATAGGAAGGTGCAAGCTGATCATTGGAATGAAATATGTTATCAGCTTCTTAAGATCATCACAAAACAACTCAAGAATCAATGAAGTATTTGGAAGCATCCTCCTGGTGATTAATGAAGCTTTCAATGAAGAAACTTGAGATTTTGAAGAAGAATATCATGTTTAGGGGAGGATTGTTGGGTTTGGGGCTAACAGCTTCTTGAAAGTTACTGATGTAAGGTTAGTGTTATGCTACTAAGTAAAACTTAGTGTTGTTCAGTCATCCTTTAAATTAACTACAGAAAATAGCTAAGTAGTTTTGTTTGTAGTGTAACTGGTCTGTAGTGTATATTAGTACTGCTAGTTACTACTGCTAGTATATATTAGTACTGCTAGAGTAAAGTTAGTACTGCTGGTGAAGATTGAAGAAAAATATTCTAAGTAGTTTACTTACTGCTTGTCACAGATAAGTGCGCGTGTAGTATGTTTACTATGCTGGTTAAGGAGTTAAATGTGCTGGTTACAAAGAACACACTGCTGAAAGATTACGCAACTACAAACGATAAAGGGTTGCTTGAAGACTCAAGATTACGTTCGTAATGATACGGATTACTATTTTTTAGAATAGATATTTGAGAATAATCTAGTTTTTAGTTATTATATTGTAAAAATCGACTAGGACTATTGGTGTATAAAAGGGAGGTTCCTAGGGGCATAGAGTTTTATGTATTCTTGTTCGTATAATTCATAGCTTCAAGTTTTGTACCTAATATAGGGAGAGTATCGTAGTATTTGTAATAATAAATTGGAACTTTTATTGTTGTTATTATGTTGTTTTGGTGTTACTTGAATATTCTTCTTATATTAAAGATCTAGATTCCGCATAATCTTTTCGTATTATCACAAAGTTTCCTTAAACTGGAAGTTGTTTAGATTTATCTAGCATAACTAAACCTTAAACAAGCTTAAGGAATTCAATCATTAGAAGTTAACTGGGATCAACAGTGTAACATCCCGATTTTTACATAAAAAAATAGTGTCTTTATTTAAAATGTTATTGGTTACATCAAGTATCTAAGTGAAATAAATAGAATAAATATCCCACTTTGATGGAATCAATAACATAGTAAGTGGGGACTTATATGTTTAAGAGAATTACCTTGTTTGAATTGATTAGTTTGGAAACATGGCTATAGTGACAAGGGTTATTATGTCAAGTGATGCGAAACTTAGTGGAATATGAATAAAAGCCCCTTGGATCTATAAAAAACTTTTTAGGAGATATACTCCCTCTTTCACACGTTCCAGAAAAGAAAAGAAAGCAGGAGAACACACTTTCTTCAAAATGAAGAATTCTTTGATTCCTAGCTAACATCATCAAGGATCTAACAAGATTAATAAAAAAGAAAAAGGGTTATCATGGCAAGAAGAATCAAGAAACAAAATGTTATTATGATTTCCCCAATATTTCAAATAAGTAGTAAATCATGTGTTTAATTATGATTATGAGCTATGGGTAACACGGGTATGATTATTATGTGTTTTACATGATTATTTGATGAATTTAAGGATTGTGGGGGTTTGGATATGCGTATGATTATATGGGGATTCTTATGGCTTTATGTTAAAATTTAAGTTATGATGATTATGACAAGTGATAGAAGAAGAGGAATGATATTCTATGATAGTTCATGATTTCTAAAGATTATGGAATATGTTCAAGTTAAGAATCATGATTTTAAGTTATGTGATTCATGAAGAAACATGGTTTGATAACCATGTTATACCTAGATTATGTTCAAAATCAAGTTGTGGAATCATGGTTAAAAGATTGGTTAGAGTTCATGTATTTGTTAGATGTTATGAATATTTAGGCTTAATAAAGGGGTGTTTTGCTAGAGCCTAATTTAGCACATAAATAAGTGATTTTGGCTTAAGGCCTAAAGAATAATAATATATACATGTTATATAAGCTAAGATATAAGTTTGGTAAAGTTTGAGATAGCTTATTATGAGTTTTGGGTCGTTTTGGTGATGACTCAAATTGGGACAGCAAAGTATGCAGAAAATTGTATCCACTTTGGAAAATCATAAAAAAATAACTGTAACTTCGTTTGGAGCGTGCTTCATTTCGGAAGGTAAAAGAGTCTACTTTCCAACAAAACTATTTCCAGGTCTTGACTACTGGTTAAATGGGTAAAAAATAGGAAATACAACAGGCTACAGAAATTCTGCACAAAAGACATTTTTGTAAAAAGTGTTTAAGAATGAAATAGGACCTTATATGGTTATGTTAATTTGTTTAGACCCATTATATGTTAGATACATAAGTTAGAAAGTTCTAATTATATTAATATGGTTATATCATGATCAGGTGCTTGCGAAAAAAGTTACAGGAACCTACTCATAGAGTTAAGGTGAGAAACAGATTTTCAATTAACATGTTTAGTAGATTAAATGCGTTTAATATATATATGCCTTGTCATATCTCAAGAACTATGTAAGTCATGTATTCAAGTGACCTTAGTGGTCAAATATGCAAGTCAAGTATTCACGTGACCTTAGTGGTCAAATATGTAAGTCAAGTATTCACATGACCTTAGTGGTCAAATATGCAAGTCAAGTATCATGTGTGGTCATATTCGGTATATGTTGACCCGTTGGGTCATATTTAGTATTATGGCGACCTGTTGGGTCATATTTAGTATTATGGCGACCCGTTGGATCATATTTAATATTATGGCCACCCGTTGGGTCATATTGGGTATTATGGCGACCCGTTGGGTTAGATTTGGTATTATGGTGACCCGTTGGGTCATATTCAATATATGTTGACCATTGGTCGCATATTTAGTATTATGGCGACTTGTTGGGTCATATTTAGTATTATGGAGACCCGTTGGGTCATATTTGGTATTATGGCGACCCGTTGGCTCATATTTAATATATGTTGACCATTGGGTCATATTTAGTATTATGACGGCCCGTTAGGTCATACTCAGTAATTTGTCATACCTCAACCTCAATATTATATTATAGCTCAGCTTTAGCATTTAGCTAATTTAATCTTAATGTGATGTTGCAAATCATGCCAAGTAATTTAGTCAGCCTTAATTTTATATGAATATTATTTGTGAACGCAATTCCGAATCTCAAATCTGCTTTAGTATAATACTTCGTCTAGTCTCCGCATAGGATAAATGTTTTATGCATTCAGTAAGGCGCACGAAGTGTTTATGCACTTAGTCAGGCGTGTGATGTGTTTATACACGTTAGTCAGTCCCAATTGGGCAGATAATGCTTATACATTTAATAAGGCGCGCAAAGTGTTTTATGCACATTATCAGTTAGAATAGTACTTTAAGTCCATAGTCAGTATAGTGCTGATGCACTCAGCCAATATAGTACTACAAGTACTCAGTCAGTATGTGCTTTACACACTCAGTCAGTTATGCACTTAGTCACTATGTGCTTTACACACTCAGTATTATGCTTTGCACTCAACCAGTGTTTTATGTACTCAGCCATTATATTGTTTTATGCACTTAGGCAGAATTTTGTCTTATGCACTCAGCATTATGCTTATGTAGTCAGTCAGTATTATGCTTTATGTACTTAGTATCTTGCTTATGCACCCAATCAGTATCATGCTTATGTACTTAATTAGTAATATGTTTCAGGTAGTCGTAATAATATGATATGTACTTATTCAGTATCATGTCTTATGCATAAAGTTTAAGACATAACTTTCGAATCAATTAGACTGCTAGTATTAGATTTTAGCTAACGATACAATATGTAGTTCTAATTCAGTCAATAAATAGTTCAGAGTATAGTATTATTATTTAGTTAGAAATCAGTTCAGAGATAGCTTTATAACCCAGTCATTAGCCAGTTCAGAAATAGCCTCAAATTCATTCAGACAGAAATGTGCTATAAGCACTTAGCCATAATAGATACTTCCGAAATCATATCAAGTAATAAGTTAGAACCAGTTAGACAGGCATGTAGCCATGTATCATAGTCGCTCAAGATGGACACAGGAGTTATGCAGGAAACATTATGCTTATGTTTTAGTTTATGATCATCAGTTTAGTTTTTGTTATCTCACTAAGCCGCAAGGACTTACCGTTCTCAGTTTCATGTTTTGCAGGTTTGTAAGACAAGACCAAGCGATGTGTTTAATGGACCATAATGGGTTAAAACAGTGTAGCTCGTGGGTTAGGTAATGAGCTTCTCATTTCCATCATTTGTTATCAGTTTGGAATGCCCCAAAGCAAGTCATTATCAATAACAAGTTTTAGTACAAGTCATGTACTTTCCATAGTTACAATTTTTAAAGGGGCGTTTGGAATAAGCTCGTTTACATGTAAAAGTTACGCTTCCGTTTATTTTATTAACGTACACAGATTTCAAAAAAAAAACTAGGCGTTTCAAGTTGCTATCAGAGCGACAATGGTTTGAGAGATTTAAGTATCCACCATTGGTTGGGGATGCTTAGACTTAAACCGACTGCTCGATATCAAAGTTAGGTGCATCGCAGGTTTATATGTTTATTGGTACAGGGATTATGCATATCCAAATTGTAGCTATTTGGCTCGTGTTTGTCAGTTATGTAGTTCATGTGTAGCGATGCATACGAGTTGATGTGATTAGCAGCGTATATCAGATTATATGAATTTCCAGGTATAGACATGTAATGCATAGCACATCTCAAATATTAGATAAAGTTTCATATCATGAACCAGATGTTCATGATATAGAAGGCATACAGAATCAATATGCATTGAGTGCATAACAACATGTAGTTAGTACTGATCCAAATCATGTGCAGTTATATGATACATTTTAGTTTTGTAACGTGAGTTAATTATGATAGCAATAATTTCATGGTTATATGATGTGATTATTATGACGCATGGTCAACGTAATAATATTTACATGATATGAAATGAAGTTATTAAGATCATGAGATGTCCCTAGAAGCTTACTACAACGGTTATGTGTTAAATGTTTATATGTTGCATTATAATCATGTATTCTGGTATGTTCAAAATTCTCAAGTATTCAGGAAGAGTATGGTATAGAAACGAATCAAATATGGTTAACATAGTAGAAATGCTTGAAAGTAGTATGCTATGATTAGAAATGCCATGATAGCAAGATGACAATGTAGCCAGAATGAATTAGAGCTAGTTATAGCGTATATTATGTCATGATCAGTAGTAGTATAGCCACACGGTGAAGCGAAACAGAGATATAATGCACGAGGTTAGATGTCTTAATAGAGAATGTTTAGCATTACAGCATGTAACGAGAATTACAAATCATTAGTAGTGATAATTAGACAGTTAAACGATAGAAGCAGAGCAGTGTGACCCATGAATAACACTAGAACTTCAGATATATGTAATAACATCTTAGTAGTGTAGAATGTTAGAATTAGACTTAGCACGCATAGTATGCTATGATTACCAGTCATGTTATCGCGTCAGTGCATGATTATTAGCAGAATGGATGAACAAAAGTGCATAGATACCAGCACTTAGCATGATAGTAACATATGACTATAGATAAATTGTTTTAGTTATGAATCAAGGTAGAATATGATAGAAATAAAGGCATGTCTATGTGATGCAAGTATTATGACGCCTGGCCAACGTGATAATAGTTACATCATATAACATGGATTTATTGAGATCATAGGATGTCTTGAAGAAATTTCTAAAATAGTGAGCGTAGATGAGACAGAACTTTATCATTATTTAGTCAGATTTAGGATCAAAAAGTATACAACCATATACAATAGAAACACATAGAAATTTATAAGTCTTATCCACTACAGTATTCAAATGTCGATTATTATATAATAGCCAGAATAACTCAGATTTTAGTAAAGTCTAGTATAACATCAATAATATAGATTAGTAGAACAAATCAGATCAGATTCAGAGTCTAGAAAAGTAGCATCATAATAGTATAGCAGAATCAGTAAGCAATAAAAAATATGGTCCTTAGGACATAGACGATATGAACAGACAAACATACTACTTACTAGCAGAAATGGAAATGTTAATGAACTTACCAAAATAGAAAATAGTTTAGAAGGCGTTAAGATTATAAGGATAATAACAGATGACTTGTAATGAGTTTCTAGAATTTTAGATTTAAGACTCAGAATGAGCAAAGCCATGTAAGTTCAGAAAACATAGTTACCGGTCTTACGATATAAATATAGACGATATAAAATCTAATTTGATACTTATTAGTGGAATATCAGTTTTATGTTAGAATACACACATGATATAAGTTTAAGTGGGGGAGACTTAATCAGACAGACAGAACATTAGTCAGTATAGTCACCTCAAGTATAATTCGTGAGGACACAAATAGTTTAAGTGGGGGAGAGTAGTAACAACCTTATTTTTATAAAAAATAGTAGATTTGATCTAAATTGTTATTGGTTATGTATTATCTAAGGCGAATAAATAGAATAAAAATCCCACTTTGACGGGAATCAATAACATAGTTAGTGGGGACTTATTATGTAATAAGAGATACCTAGTTTGGATTTAGTTTGCAACATGGTTTTATGACGAGGGCTTATTATGTCAAGTATCCAAAGTTAGTGTAAATGACTAAAATGACCTTGGGCGTATATCAAAAACATTCCACGAGATATACTCCCTCTTTCACACGTTCCAGAAAAGAAAATAAAGCAGGAGAACACACTTTCTTCAAAATGAAGAATTCTTTGATTCCTAGCTAACATCATCAAGGATCTAACAAGATTAATAAAAAAAGAGGGTTATCATGGCAAGAAGAATCAAGAATCAAGATGTTATTATGATTTTCCCTAATATTTCAAGTAAGTAGTAAATCATGTGTTTAATTATGATTATGAGCTAGGGGTAACACGGGTATGATTATTATGTGTTTTACATGATTATTTGATGAATTAAGGATTGTGGGGGTTTGGATATGCGTATGATTATATGGGGATTTTTATGGCTTTATGTTAAAAGTTAAGTTATGATGATTATGACTAGTGATAGAACAAGAGGAATGATATTCTATGCTAGTTCATGATTTTTAAAGATTATGGAATATGTTCAAGTTAAGAATCATGATTTCAAGTTATGTGACATGGTTTGATAATCATGTTAAACCTAGATTATGTTCAAAATCAAGTTGTAGAATCATGGTTAAAAGATTGGTAAGAGTTCATGTATTTGTTAGATGTTATGATTTATGAATATTTAGGCTTAATAAAGGGGTGTTTGGCTAGAGCCTAATTTAGCACCTAAATAAGTGATTTTGGCTTAAGGCCTAAATAAGAATAATCTAGACATGTTAAATAAGTTGAGATATAACTTTGGTAAATTTTGGGATAGCTTATTATGAGTTTTGGGTCGTTTTGGTGATGACCCAAATTAGTACAGCAAAGTATGCAGAAAATTGTACCAACTTTGAAAAATCATAAAAAAATAACCGTAACTCTGTTTGGGGCTTGCCTTACATTTTTGGAAAGGTAAAAGAGTCTACTTTCCAACAAAATAATTTCCAGGTCTTGACTATAGGTCTAAATAGGTTAAAAATAGGAAAATGCAGCAGGCTACATAAATTCTACACAAAAAGGTATTTTTGTAAAAAGTGTTAAAGCATGAAATAGGACCTTATATGGTTATGTTAAGTTGTTTAGACCCATTATATGTTAGATACATAAGTTAGCAAGTTCTAATTGTATTAATATGGTTATATCATTATTAGGTGCTTGTGGAAAGCTTACGGAAACCTAATCAAGAGTTAAGGTGAGTAACGGATTTTCAGTAAACATGTTTAGCAGATTAAACGTGTTTAATATATATGAATGCCTTGTCATATCTCAAGAACTATGTTAGTCATGTATTCAAGTGACCTTAGTGGTCAAATATACAAGTCAAGTATCACGTGACCTTAGTGGTCAAATATGCAAGAAGTATTCACGTGACCTTAGTGGTCAAATATGCAAGTAAAGTATCATGTTGACCTATGTGGTCATATTCGGTATATGTTAACCCGTTGGGTCATATTTAGTATTATGACGACCTGTTGGGTCAAATTTAGTATCATGGCGACCCGTTGGGTCATATTTAGTATTATGGAGACCCGTTGGGTCATATTGGGTATTTATGGCGACCGCTGGTTAGATTTGGTATTTGGTGACCGTTGGGTCATATTCAAAATATATGTTGACTTTGGGTAATAATATTTATTATATATGGCGACTCGTTGGGTATTATTTAGTTTTAATGGCGACTGTTGGTGGGTCATTTTGGTATTATGGCGACCGTTCTGGGTCTATTCAATATTATGTGACGTTGGGTCATATTTAGTATTATGGCGGGACGTTAGGTCATACTCAGTAATTTGTCATAGCTCAACCTTAATATTATATTATAGCTCAGCTTTAGCATTTAGCTAATTTCAGCTTAATGTCATGTTGCAATCTTGCCTAAGTATTTAGCTCAGCCTTAGTTTATATATGACTATTATGTGTTAACAATTCCAGACTCAAAACAGTTTAGTAATAAACCCCATCTCAGTCCCGAATGGGGATAAATGTTTTATGCAATCAGTAAGGCATACGAAGTGTTTATGCACTTAGTCAGGCGAGCGATGTGTTTATACACATTAGTCAGTCCCAATTGGACAGATAATGCTTATGCATTTAATAAGGCGCGCGAAGTGTTTTATGCACATAATCAGTTTGAACTGGTACTTTAAGTACACAATCAGTACAGTGATGATGCACTCAGCTAATATAGTACTACAAGTACTCAGTCAGTATGTGCTTTACGCACTCAGTCAGTTATGCACTCATTTACTATGTGCTTTACACACTCAGTATTGTGCTTATGAACTCAGCCAATGTTTTATTTACTCAGCCAATATATTATTTTATGCACTCAGGTAGTATTTTGTCCTATGCACTCAGCATTATTCTTATGTTAGTTAGTATTGTGTTTTATGTACTCAGGATCTTGCTCATGCATCCAATCAATATCATGCTTATGTATTTAATTAGTAATATATTTCAGGTAGTCGGAATAGTATGATAATTAGTTAATCAGTATCATGCCTTATGCATAAAGTTTAAGACATAGCTTTAATATCAGTTAGACTGCTAGTATTAGATTTTAGCTAATAATACAATATGTAGTTTTAATTCAGTCAATAGATAGTTCAGAGTATAGTATTATTATTTAGTTAGAAATCAGTTTAGAGATAGCTTTATAACCCAGTCAGTAGCCAGTTCAGAAATAGCCTCAGATTCATTCGGACAAAAATGTGTTATAAGCACTTAGCCAGAATAGATACTTACAAAATCATATCAAGTAATAAGTTAGAACCAGTTAGACAGGCATGTAGCCATGTATCATAGTCGCTCAAGATGGACACATGACTTATGCAGGAAACATCATGCTTATGTTTTAGTTTATGATCATCAGTTCAGTTTCTGTTTATCTCACTAAGTCGCAAGGACTTACCGTTCTCAGTTTCATGTTTTGCAGGTTTGTAAGATGAGACCAAGCTATGTGTTTATGGGGTAAGGGTTAAAATGGTGTAGCTCGTGGGTTAGGTAACGAGCTTCTCATTTCCATCATTTGTTATCAGTTTGGAATGCCCCAAAGCAAGTCATTATCAATAACAAGTTTTATAGTACAAGTCATGTACTTTTCATAGTTACAATTTTTAAAGGGGAGTTTGGAATAAGCATGTTTACATGTAAAAGTTACGCTTTCATTTATTTTATTAACGTACACAGGTTTTAGAAAAAAATTAGGCGTTTCAAACAGTAAGTTATATGATGGAACGACGGATCTGGAAGATCACCTCAGTCACTTTGCTTCGGCGACAAATTCTAGGGAATGGCCCATGCCGGTATGGTGTTGTATGTTCCAACATACATTAGATGGAAACGCAAAGGGTTGGTTTGAATGCCTCCCCTTTGGAAGCATTGATGAATGGGCAGATGTTAGGATGCAATTCAACCCAAAGTTCTCGGACGAGTAGCGAGGGGCATGTTTCAAAGATCCTACTGAGATAACTAAGATCGTTAGGAAGGAAAAAGGAACATTGATTGCCTTTAAAGAAAGATGGATGGTTGAAACGGGTTTCATCTTGGGTGTCCTAAAAATTATGAAGATCTCATCATTAATGAATGCACACAAGTGTCCAGAACTGGCAAAGCAGTATTCTAATAAAGTTCTGAAAACATTAGACGAAATGATGGTCAGACTAGATGACTTTGTGCGGTCAGAGGAGGCCTTCGCTATCACGGAACTTCTAAAGGGGGAACTATCGGAGCCTTCAAAGAAAGCATCATGTCCTATTAATATAAGAGATGATAGGTTCCACAAGGGAGGATACAAAGCAGACAGACGAAGGATATGAAGGTCAGAAAACATATAACAATAGGGAGTTCACCCTTTCGGCCTAGAGATTACCAAGCTCCCTACCACTCACCGAGAGAAGACCTCTCGAGGAGCGATCCTCTCCGACTGAACCTGAATTCACTCACCAAGCACCCCAAGGAGATCTTGCTTCAGAGCTCCATTTAAACCTGCCACAGCCTAGATCTATGCAGCTTCCTCTAGGAGTGAAAAACCAAGATAAGTACTGTGATTATCACGGGGAAGAGTTTCGAAGATAATCGTATAACAAAGATGTTTTCATCATGTATCAAGAAACTTTTATCATATATATATATATATATATATATATACATACACATATATATATATACATATACATATATATACATATACATATATATACATATACATATATATACATATACATATATATATATATATACATATACATATATATATATATATATATATATATATATATATACCATAGAACAGATGCCGTATATATATCTATATACATGTATATAATTATTACTTGTACCAAGTGTCAACCACTTGTTACGCACATAATATGCAATCAAATATACCACATAAGGCTTCTAAGGATCGGGAACAATGCGCGCGCGAATATCGGACAACGGTGAAAGACTTGTGAAAATTTTCTAAAAACAGTTGTAGTCTAAGTTTTGTAAAATAACTTAGTTCACTACAACTCGTGCTCTGGTACCACTCTGTAACACCCTCAAAATGCGATACGCAGCGGAATACAACGATTGGGGTGCTACTTCATAATACATGCACACGAGTCCTAGTAAACGCTTAATAATGCGTTTATAAAACATGATTTCATTTATTAGAAAGATTAGAGTTACATAGGTCCCATTACCAACGTAGAAAGTTTATTTCTATAAGTCACAACACGACTTGATTTTCAAAACATTTACTTAATTTATGACACTACTTCACTGAGGCACCGTCCTTGACATCCGCGTTCCGTCCCATCCAGCCATCAACAACAATTAACCTGAGATACACGCTTAAAAACGTCAACAAAACATTGAGTGAGTTCATAGAGTTTACACACAAACAGTTAGAACGCATATTTGGTTCCACAAAACATATAACATTGCTCGTAAGCCAAGTTATATATAAATAATGTATTCCAACTAATGAGCCCATGTACCGAAACTTAACACATTCATCCCGTAGGACGAAATCATGACCGGGAAGTATGCCACCTCTCCTAATACTAACCACAAAATTTCCATTACAGGGTGCTCACCGTCGGATTCATACCCCGGACTGGGTTGTCAAACCCAATAGATCTATTTAATGCATTAGTGTTCACCCACAACAAGGTAACTAACGGTCACACAGTAAAAGGCATATACTCAATAGTGAATGAAATCATATTTAAAATCAAAACACGTTGCGTTCTCATTTTTAAAACAAGCAAGTATCCCCCTCGCGGGTTTAAAAACATTTAAAACACTTAAAAAGCGAGGCTATGAACTCACCTTGATCAAAAGCCGTTGATCAAACAATGAAGTCTAGCACGAAAATCCACAAACGTGATCACGACCTATAATTAGAGTCGCTCGATTACTATACCGAAAAGTATAATCAATGATGCGTTCATCGTATCAACAAAATCATATATATCTTTACTTATATATAGGACAGTTTACGACACGTCACTAAAGCCATGTCATAAACTGTCCATGTCCCTAAGTGCCATGTCACTATTTATGAGGTTTTCTTTGCCACCTCAATGCCTACTAGGACATCTACATGGCATGAATCCGTAGTTCATGAAAAAAGATGTAAAGGGTAGTTTTCTAAAGTGGATGGTTTTTGCCGAAAAAAAGATTATGAAAAAAAACGTTTGTTGCATTAAATCGGTTTGTTGTGCTATCTAAAATTCGTTTTTGTACCCAACTTATTTTGACTTTTTTTGCATCAAAATTGTGAGAGTTGTGCGCATCAAAATATACAAGTCAAAAGATTGAGGTGCATCAAAATTTTTTTGTGCATCTCAAAATTTGCTTTTTTTGCAGCATTTAAAAAACGTATAAAAACTCAAAAGTAGAAAAATTCTTATATACGTGAAAAGTTGTATGCACTCAACTACCCGGATTTAAATGGAATTTTTTGGATGTTTTTCTTTGAGATTTTTTTAAAGTAAATTTTCTTTATTGGATGCCTTTCCTTCGAGATATATTTGTCTTTTTATTTTACTCCTGCTCTATATCTTATATATATATATATAGAGTTAGGATCAAATGAGAAGTTTTCTTAAAATAAGAAGGATAAGAAGTAATTTATAATCGCATATCCGAGATGCACCGACTTAAATTAGACGCATCTCTATAATCTTAGATGCATTATAACGTATTTCAAGCTTTTTAATTAGATGCATAACATTATATTAGATGCATTTCATGATTCTCATGTTTTTTGTGCGCTCTCACTGTGCTAAAATTCATGAAAATCAATTTGCACAATTACACATCAATTAACTTTTTGAAACTCGAAATGTGCATCTTAATGTAATAGATATGCATCTAATGCTAGTCGTTGCATCTTCAATGTGTGGTTTTGTCACTTTCTCACCACTCTTTATTTTAATTTCCTTCTCACTGGAGTCACCTACTCTATATAGATATATATAATATATTATCTATTATATTTAATATGATATATAATATATATATATATATTATATATTTATATTATTATAGATATTCACACCTGTGATGAGAAACTCACTTGCGCCTTAGATCCTAAAACCCCACAATATTAGGTTACGGTCGTTCTCATATAGCTTAATCGAAAATTTCTATTTTATGAAAGTTACTATTTTTGAAAAGTTACAATTTTTACTAAGTTTAAACATCTAAGTATATTTTTAGTACTTATTATTTTATTTATATTCATGTACTTAGTTAAAAATTATGCAAGTCTTATACGACCTGTTGACTTTTTAAAGTCAACATTTGACTTTCTTTGACTTTTATACTTATATTTATTTTTACCCAAATCTGACCCGCGCCAAACGACCATCTAAATCACATTTTTATGACTCGGAGTAAAAAAATTTTATGTGAAACGATATTCCGGACAACTTTTTAGTTTTAGCCGAGACCTGAATCTCGACAGAAAATGACCAAAATGCCCTTTTTCAATTCTGCTGTAACTTGTATTTTTAATAAAAACGCAGCAGTTTGACCATCGGTTTTGACCCGCTATATCACGTTTTCGTGACTTTGACCAAAAAGAGATTTTATGTAAAACGTCATTCCGGACAACTTTCGTGTTTCGCCGGAAGGCTGAAACGGACTCGAAAGTGCCCAAAATCGCCGTTTAAAATCTGATCAGCAACCAAAATAAGCTTAAATAGCTGATTGCAATTTATAGTTTTTCTAAACTTGTTTTCGCCGTAACTTCTTCGTTATTAGGAGTTACGGGACGTTCGAATTACCGAAACGTACATTAGGACGAACTCTATCATATTTCAACATCAAAAATCAGTTTTTATAAATTTTCGAACCTCGAAATTCGTGCCAAAGCTACTGTTCGAATTTACCTTTTTAAAACACCATCAAAATCATTTTCTCAACCACCCAATATCGTCGTCTAGCCTATTTGACGCAAGTATAATCGGATTTCATCACACCCAATAATTCTAAATCGATTAAATCGCAAAAACAAAAATAACACAAGTATTAAAAATACTTACAAAGCTATATTAAGCAAGATCGGATAATACTTGAACTCGATTCGCCTCCTTTTGTGTCTAGCCGAACTCGAACCAACCCAAAAACAAAAACCGGGCTTTTTCCATTTAAACCGAGCCTCTAATAATGTTTATCTAGCTATTTTAAACACCCATTTTAAACGAAATTGTTTGAAACTAATCCAGATTCTAACTCTAAAAATACTCATTGCATGTGTTATTTTATTGCGTAGATGTGTAAAAAATGAAGAGTGGATTCGGAAAATATAGGTTGATCGGAATGCATGTGATTTTTCTGACGACCACGGCGGTTTCCGGTGACCGGAAAACTTTTCCGATGGTGGTGGTATGGTGGCAGCCGGCAGTGGTGTTTCAAGGGGGAGGAGGAAGTAAAATTTTTTGTAAAGGGAGTATATGTGTGTATGTGTTAGTTTATATAGAAAACAAATTTGGCCTATTGACTCTTCTAGTCCATCCTTCTTTTCTTCTTTAAATTTTTGACACGTCTATGTTTTACTTAAATTAAAAACCGACAATCGTGGCTCGGGTTTACACTTGAGAGACCATTTTTATTTCCGTCACGTTTTATTTTAGTTTCTAACATTTAATAAAATGTGTACATTTTAAAAC
>BQNB010097619.1:0-25347 GCA_026074375.1 Tanacetum coccineum | reverse complement strand
TTTTCTAGTCTCGGGTAAAACTAAAAAGTTGTCTGAAATATCATTTTACACCAAATTGCTTTAGGGTCCAAATAGTGAAAACGTGATTTAGTGGTTCGTTTCTGATAAGTCAGCTTATAAATAACATATATCTGTTTCGTTTTCGAGCTAAATAAGTTAAAAAAACCTTGAGATATGTAATTATAAATATGAATTATTATTTAAAATATGTTCCGAAAATTTTACCGGTTACGCGGTAATCGCTTTTATGTGACAATAAAAGACCAAAAGTCAAAAAGTAAAGTCAGACCCAAAAAGTCAAACGGTAAAATAGTCGTTTAAAATTTCGAAAATTACCGGATGTTACACTTTCCAACGGTGTATGATAGCCATATTCCATGATATGATCGAAAAGACTATGGAAGTGTTTATGGATGATTTCTCAGTTTTTGGGGATAGTTTTGATTTGTGCCTCTCCAATTTAGAAAAGATGCTAAAACGGTGTGAAGACACGAATTTAGTTCTTAATTGGGAGAAGTGCCACTTTATGTGTAGAGAAGGAATTGTGTTAGGACATAAAATTTCAAAGTCAGGAATTGAGGTCGATCGTGCTAAAGTCGATGTTATCGCTAAGCTACCTCATCCAACTACCGTAAAAGGTGTTAGGAGTTTCCTAGGTCATGCAGGTTTTTACCGACGTTTTATCCAAGACTTTTCCAAAATAGCTAGACCAATGACTCACCTTCTTGAGAAGGAAACACCGTTTGTGTTTTCTAAGGATTGTATTGATGCTTTTCAGACTCTTAAAAAGAAGCTTACCGAAGCTCCGATTTAGTTGTCCCGATTTGGAAACCTCTTTCGAACTCATGTGTGATGCAAGTGATTTCGCGATTGGTGCGGTTTTAGGACAACGAAAGATGAAGCAACTTTCAGCCTATACATTATGCTAAGTAAGACAAGGACAGAAGTCAAAATTCATTCACTACCAACGGAAAAGGGAAAATGACTTGCAGTTGTGTATGGGCTTTTGAAAAGTTTTGGCCATATCTTGTCTTATCTAAAAGCATAGTGTATACGGATCACTTGGATTTAAAGTACCTTATGAACAAACAATACGCCAAGTCGAGGTTGCTCCGGTGGGTTCTTCTCCAACAAGAATTTGATATCACCATCCGTGATAAAAAAAAGGAAGTGAGAACCTCGCGGCAGATCATTTATCTAGACTTGAGAATCCACATAAGGATGTGTTAGAAAACAAAGACATAAAGGAATATTTTCCTTCTAGAGGGACTCTTGGTGTCAATATTAGTGGATAGTACCCGGTGTGGGGGACTACTGCAGTTTCCATGCGGGGAATTTTATCATCAAAGGAATGACGACTCAACAAAAGAAAGAAGTTTTTCAAGGACGTTAAACATTATTTTCTGTGATTGTTCCCTATCTTTTTCTGTATTTGTGCGGATCAAATCATTTGACATAGTGTGCATGGGCAAGAATGCTAAAGATACTCCTCCCCCCCCCCAAAGCTTGTCATGAAGGACCACGGGGGGCCATCATAGTAGCTTTATCTCACCACTCGAAAGTATTGATGGTCGTTTTCTTGTGGCCAACCATATATCGAGATGCCCATACGATGATCAAAATTAGTGATTACATGTCAACGACAAGGCAAAATTTCACAACGAGATGAGATGCCTCAAAACGCTATTCAAGTTTGTGAAATCTTCGATGTATGGGGTATTGATTTTATGTGACCATTTCCGTCTTCACATGGGAATAAATACATCCTCATTGCCGTCGACTATCTTTCGAAATGGGTTGAAGCAAAGGCGCTCCCCACAAATGATGCTAGAGTTGTAGTAAAGTTTTTGAAGTCTCTTTTTGCCCGATTCAGAACGCTAGAAGCTATTATAATCGATCGTAAGACCCATTTTAGTATTATGACAGTATGCTAAAGTAATGTCTAAGTATGGGGTCACTCATCGTTTACCTACAGCTTATCACCCTCAAACGAGCAGTCAAGTGGAGGTGTCCAATCGAGGCTTGAAATTTATTCTAGAAAGGACGGTTGGAGAAAACCATGCCTCGTGGTCCGACAAACTAGATGACGCTTTATGGGCATTCTGTACCGCTTTTAAGACACCAATTGGTTGTACGCCCTACAAGTTCGTGCTTCGGAAGTCTTGTCAGTTCTATCGTGTTAGTGCAATAAAGCATATTGGGCTTTGAAACATGCTAATTTCGATCTTTCTTAAAATTGTGGGTGATTATCGGAAGCTTCAACTAATAGCTTAATGAGCTTAAGGGGATCAAGCTATACAGAATTCTTTGATATATATAATAGAGGACGAATAAAGAAGCTTCACGACTCAAAGATCAAAAACCGCATTTTCAATATTGGTGATCGAGTTTTACTCTTCAACTCTCGTCTAAAGATATTCTCCGGAAAGCTTAAAACTCATTGGTCAGGACCTTTCACCATCACCAAAGTTTTTCCATACGGAACCATTGAGTTATGTCAACCCGATGGTCCAAACTTTAAGGTGAATGGTCATCATGTGAAGCATTACTTCGGAGGGGACTTACCACCCAAGGTAGTCCAAGATCTCCACACTTTCCCTAAGGACGAATGAATTCGGGGATCGAGTCAAGCTATGTGACTCGGTTACCAAAAACAAAGCGCTTCGTGGGAGGCACCCCATGCTTATCCTTCTATCTTCTTTCTTATTTCTATTATGATGTGAGGGGACTTATACTCTTATGATTCTCGTTGTTTGTACTTATGATTGATTGCATGATTGAACCAAAATTTTTTGAAGACTCTCGTGTTCGGTGTTTTTCCCCGGTCCACTCAAGCTTCATAGCCTTTGCTTGCCATTAGTTTGGGAAAATCCGATATCCTAAAGATTATTATCGTCTAACATTTATCTTTTAGCATACTTGATAAACGGCTTGAGATTTTTGTGATACTTTCTCCATGATTAGATTATGCATTAGACTTTTTGAGTTCTAGTATGGGGTTGTTAAGTCTTAGGCTAGGAAACATTGAGGACAATGTTTAATTTTAGTATGGGGTAGTATATCTTCGATACGATCTTGCCTACCTTTGCCCGTTGTTCTCACATACCCCGTTTTCCCACAAAAATTTAAAAATTTTATGTGTATAAAAATATGATAAATGATAAAAATAAGTTGACACGAATGTAAGTTTTTCGTTGGTGAGAATGAAAAGTAAATTTTGACCCGACTGATTTTATATCTTAGCTTTCTCCTTAACGTAAATAAATTAATTTTGATAATCTTTTATACAAGGAGCTATAAAACGCAAGTCTAGCTTTAAAAAGTCAAGAATTTGCAAGTTCCCATAATTGATTTTAAATATGCGAAGTTTGATTTATTAGAGTTGAGATTGTTGCTAGTCTATGTGACTTGTTAAAGTGTCGATCTTAATTCAATAGGCTAAGTATTCACGAGTTTCTTTCTTAGAAATTTTAAATTGTGAATAACAAGAGATAATAGAGTAGAGTATAAGTTTTGATGCTAAACATAGAATAGTTGGATTTCTTTAAGGCTCACATAAAGTGTTTTTAAATTGTGGTTTTCTCCCAATTAGATTGTTTCCACCGTTATAAAATTGTTGAATAAATAAACTTGCTTTAGGTTTTTGCCGATTCTTAGTTTAGTCATTTACGTTAGAAAGTCAATCTGGTGAAATTAATGTACACATCGATTTTGTCAGTGTTGTAGGGAAAATTGTCTCTGGTCTGGTCGGCTCGCATACCGATGTGGCAGTTGTTAAAAGACCACAAGACTTGAAATTTGGCTAATCACATAATGTTATGTTATATTAACGAGCCGAAATAAGACCACTGCCTCTTGCCGGCTCACAATCGATGTGGTAGTCGTTTAAAGGGTGGAGGTAATAATAATAATAAAATTGTGGGCTGAAAAAAGTTTACTGCATCTTCCCGGCTCACAACCGATGTTGCAGTCTTCTAAATAAGGCACATAGTTATAATAATTCAAGACTGATAAAAGTTTGCTGCATCTTGCCGGCTCACCTGCCATGTTGCAGCCTTCTAAAAGGTCGAGGGTTACAATTTCATAAATGTTATGTTTAATATTAAGTTTGAATTAATAAATAGATCTCTTTTTGTTAAATTTAAATATGCTTTTGAACTTTAACTATTCTATTTTAAGTTTTTATATACGGGAAACCTGAGAGTTTTTTAAACCTAAGGTATGTGAGTCCCGATACTAGTCTCTGTGGGGTGTCAAAAGCCTGGTCACTTAGCCGCAAGGGTGGGATGTGCCGAGACGAAAGTCGCTACATGGGATGATCTCGCCTTCAAACTCATTATTCTCGGGTGGAACGTGAAACATAGAATTTTGCAAAACGTTGATCCATGGTTGAAATTCAAAATAGCACATTCACCTAAGATATAATAATTGTCGGGAGTGAAAAGTTCACAAGTTGCAAATATGAGTAGTGTTAGCATCTTAACTGATATTTAGCGGTGATTTCGTTTTAAGCTTGGTTTGGAGCAAGTGAAAAGTCGGGGACGATGAATTTATCCTTTTTGGGGCATTCTCGGATCGAAATGCATCTTGTTCTATGATCCCTAACAGTTATGGAAATAATGAAAGTTGGAATATTCTAGGTAGTTTTATATTAAAAAAAATCATAAAAATGGAAAAAAGTTTTGAAAAATGGGAAAATATGGTGTTTTATAGCTTGTGATTTCTAAACTCTCCCCATAAAAGACTTTACTACTTCTTAAAGGATTAGTTTGGGGAATTTTTGAGGTATTTGGTTTTAGAGCATATAATATTGCGTGAGGACACGACAATCACTTAGTTTGGGGAATTTTTGATATGTGAGAAATCACATATCTTTTGTATACCAAAAATGACCCTTAAATGATCAAAATGTGCAAAAATATGCTTGTATTTGTGTATTTTGTTGTTTGTGAATGTGTAGGTACGGATAATGCAAAAATCATAAGAAAACGGTCAAAACCGGACAAACACGGACACGGGAACGGATAGAGTGCACAAGAGCCGGAAGTTTCTAGCAAAAGGTCATCAAAAGTCAACCCTTGGTCAACAATGGTCAACCCACAAAATACCAAAACCCTCAAAATACCTAAATGAGCCTTATTGTTAACTCATATTCACAAAAAGTCCCAAAAACCCTAACACCGTTAGCCTTTTATTAATAAAGGACTAACGGTCGTTAGTCTTTTATAACAAATCCCTTTTAAACCTTTAACCCTTAAATACTTTTACCCGTGGCCCAATCATAAAACCGTGGCCCAATCCTTTTACCCGGGCCCAAGTCAAACCACCACCCGGGTCAAACAAAGTTATAAAAAAGAAAAGAAAAGGGCGCGGGAAAGTTGGTTTTTACTATTCATCGTCGTTCTCCTCCAATTACCCTGTCAAAAACAAAGGGTAAAATGCAATTGACGTGGCCAAAAGAAGATTCCAAGTACTAAGCAATGAGTCAGCATCAAAACGTCACCTCAAAGGCTCTTATTGGTCAAGATATGCAATGGAATGACATGTGGATTAAAAAGAAACACACTTTGAAGTGGGATTTTACACTAAATACAAGGCAAAAAGAAGCACAAGAGAGGGATCAAACCACGGATTGCCACGCTGGCAATCCGTGTGCTCATTTTGATCTAACGGTTTAGAAAGGGGATCCAATGATTAGCAATGATTGAAAGGCTGAGATGAAGACCAAGGGGAGCGTGTGCAGAGGCCTAGAAACTTCTTCTCAAGCCTATAAATAAAGGGGCACCCTCACTCACAAGAATATCTAGGAGTAGTTATAGAGAGTAGCTTTTAGAATTAGCTTATGTAATTTTCAAATCGTTTTTAGCTTATAGATTTCTACTTAATGTAACCTTCTCTTAAGTTTGTAATCAATTTCATATTAGTAATAAAAGTTTGTTTTTCTTATTGATCAATTGTCACTTTAAGTTTTCCTTAAATCTAAAACTGTTTGATTAAGCTGTCTTTTGTTCACATAAGCTCATAGGCTCTTATCTACTCTTAGGCTGGCTATTTACTCAACTAAGCTCTCAAAAGCTTAGTTGAGCTTATTGACACTTAATTCCACAATCAAAATTACCAAAGCTATTTAATGGAAGGGAAGTCAGTTATGGAAGGACTTCCAGGACCCTACCAGCTTATCACTTGATAAGCTGGAGCTTGTTGATAACTCAATTGAGCCTTTTATAGCCTTGTTTAGAGCAGAGGCTTATGTAAGTTTTCATTCTACTTTTCTAGCTTAAAATTTGCTAATTAGTTAAAAATAGCTTAAGTTCTGCTTATTGATGTTTAGTTTAGCTTATTTGTGATAGTTATAGTTGTTTTATGCTGATTGTGTTTGATTTATTAGTTTAAATGCTTAGTTTGCTTAATTTGTCATAAAAATTGTTAAAAAACAAAAAAAATAGCATATTTTTTCAGCTTATTTGTCCTGCTTATTCAGTTGTTTAAATAAGTCCATTAGGTTCATTACTAGCTGTCTAATATCTGGTAATCATTAAAAGTTCTTTATATCTTGAAATTATAAGATGAACATGAGCTTTTGTAGAATAAGGGGGTGTTTGGGTCCACCAGTACTAACTCAAGTTAGTACTGCTTGAGGCCATTAGGTTCCTTTACTTCATTCTAAATCTCATATGCAGGTTTATAAGAGAAAAAATTTAAGAGCTCAGTTTGGCATTATCAAGTTTTCATAGTTTTTTTTATGTTATTTAGTTGAATCTGTTAGTGTAGGTATAATAGTTTATGCATTTTTAGTTCAATTGGATTCTAGTTGTTATAATTGCTCTTTTTGTTCTTAGATAAGTGTTTTAAAGTGTTGTTATCTAGTTTTTAAGGCCTGCAATTGTTAGAGTTTAGTTTTAGTAATTTTCATTGCAAACTACATCAGTAGGTAATATTGCTAAAAGGCCTTTTTCAACATCAATTATCAGAGGGTTTTTATAGAAATTAGGTCTTGATTTTTAGTTTACAAATAGTCTATAGATCATAGTCAATCTGTTTGAACTTATTTTACAAAAACCTGCTTATTTACACATCTGTTTTTAAGCTCAAATTTAGCATTTTGTCTTTTTGAAAACCAAAAAAATCTAATCAGCATGTTCTGAGTGTTTCAGCTGTTTTCAACCAGCTTTTTCATTGAGCTCCTGATTTTCAAACTTTGTTTTAAAAGCTGTTTCAGGTAGCTTTTTGGTCTTATGTTTAAATAGGTGTAAGGCTTATTTCCATAAGGATCCGTTTGTGTGCTTAAAAATAAGCACAAAAGTGCCTGTTTGTCTGTTTTGGTATGCTAAGTCACCAAAGTGCTTAATTTGATAATTCAGCTTATGGCTTGTGTTCTGTGCTTAATTCTAGCTTAGATTAGCTTATTAGGTTAGGCTTAGCTTATAAATAGCTTAATTAGTCCTAGAGTTAGCTTATTTCATTCTTTGAGCTTATTAAGTTTTGAAAAAAGTAAAAAATATAGTTAAGTAATCTGTTAGTTTCTTTAAGCAGTTTTCTAGCTTATTTCAGGTTTTCTAAAATAACTGTTTTTATAAAATCTGTTAGTCTTCATTAGTTTTACAACTTTGCTTTTTGAGTTTTCAAAAATAAAAAAATAAAAATGGAAAAAGGAAAGTCATGGGGTTCGAACCCATGACCTCCCTTATAGCACACACACGTCCCACACTCAACACATAGTAACCATTGTGCTTCAATAGCTCATCCAATCATACTCTCCCTCATTTATTCTTTAAACGATTTTCATTTTCCTTTTCCTTAAAAAAGCCGTAGCTTATTTCGTTCTTATTAGGGCTTATTTGTTTAGCTTATTTTTCATAGTTATTTTTATAAAATCAGTCATCTTATTTTACACTTTCTATATTTTTTCTAGATTTTTAGAATTACATTTGCTATTTTTAGTCATTTTTCTTTATTTAAATCTTTAAAAATTCATAAAAAATAGAAAAATAAATAAATAAATAATTTTCTTTTTTCTAAAATTTTCTTTTATCAATTTCTAGGCTTAGGTTAAAAAATTTCTTTCGTAGGGTTAAAATTTAATAAAATTAATTATTAAAGAACAGGATTTGATCCCCACTCTCGTTTTCTTCGTTTTTAATTTTTAATCACTCTCGTTTTAGAATTTCCTTAGTTTTTCGTTTTTAATAGTAAAATAGGATTAGAAAAAGTGTAGAAAATAATTTTAAGATTAAGTTTTGTTAAAATAGGGTTTTAATAGTCGCGTTTCTTTAATTCCCGTATTTGTTTAATTGTCTAGTTGCTTAATTGTTTTTAATTGAATGTTTTAATTGTTTTAATTGTGGAATTAGATAATCAATCAAAAATCTTTGAAATCACATTCAAATCATTGTCCAAATAACAAACGAGGTCTCAATTTCATAAGTCTTTGGGAAAACGACCCGGTAATCACTTACCGGTTTCTTACGTAGAATATTTTCGTGTGATTTTTTCTTACTACCTTTGTCCTTAAGGGTAGTTTAGGAATTTCATTATCGTTATATTATTATACGTATTTAAAATATTACATCAAATTTTTGGCGCCGCTGCCGGGGATTTGTGATTAAGATTCCTTCGTTTGCAGTTTGTTGATCGTGATTTGGAGAACCTTTCGTCTTCGAAAGTTACGCTTTTGAGAAAATCAAAAATACAAAAAAACTAAAAATAAATAAGAAAAATACAAAAATATTTGCTCTTCCGGATTTTTCGATTTTTCTTGTGAATTCATAATTTTTTTTTACAAAGTTGATAAAAGAACACCAACAAATAATACCTTCAACTGAGGTATTATCCATCAATAAGTTCCCGAACCTAAGATTAAAAAAGTTTTTTACCGTTTGTGTCACTTACGAAAAAGGCGCACCTCTTTTGTAAAATTTATTTTACTTAAGAGAGTTACCCTAAGTTTGTTGATTATTCGGTAAACAAAATATTGTACTTTTCTCATTTTCTTTCTCATTTCATTTGTTGATAGTGCCAAAGGTACTAGAAATTCTAATTTTCCAAATAATTCAAACGTAACCATTCCGAGACGTCAAAATAAAGGACGTGCTCCAAACATAGTCGAACCCGAGCTTCGTACTATCGTTGCACCAATGGCGGAACGTACAATGGAAGAGCTACTCCGTGCACCCACGGAAGGGTATGGAGAAGCTATCGTTTTACCGAAAATTAATGCGGATCATTTTGAGATTAAGACAAATTTGCTTCAATTGGTTCAAGCGAACCCGTTTCACGGTTTAGAGAACGAAAATCCTCATGCTCATATTAATAGTTTCAAAAGGATTACCTCGACTCTACGATTTAGGAATGTGCCAAACGCGTGTGATTAAGGCGGGGTGGGAGGGGAGGGGGGGGTGGATGGGGGGGGGGGGGGGGGGGGGGGGGGGGGGGGGGGGGGAGGGGGGGGGGGCGCGGGGGGGGGGGGGGGGGGGGGGGGGGGGCGGGGGGGGGGGGGGGTCCGGGGGTGGCGCGGGGGGGGGGGGGGGGGGGGGGGGGGGGGGTTTTGTTGTGTTGTTTTGGTGTTTTTGTATTTGTTTTGGATTTTAGAGGGGGGTAGGGTTTGGTTGATATTCACGCGAGGGGGAGCTGCTAAAACCTGGTACGAGAAAGAACCTCCTAATTCAATCTTGACTTGGGAGGATCTCGTTACCAAATTCGTGAATCAATTTTTCCCTCCTTCGAAAACGACTCACTTAAAGAATAAAATCTCTCGATTTACCCAAAAATTCGATGAGTCTTTTAGTGAAGCGTGGGAACGATTTAAGGAAATGCTTAGAGCTTGTCCTCACCACGGATTTACGGAGTTAACTCAAGTTGATACCTTTTATAACGGTTTAAACGACAACGATCAAGACTCCTAAAATGCCGCGGTTGGTGAAAATCTTTTGAGTAAGACGACTAGAGAAGCTTTGAATATAATTGAAAACAAATCAAAAGTGCGTTATTCACGAAACAAACCAAATGCTTCTAGGATGAATACGACTTCTAGGGAAAGTGTTAGTAAGACGGATGAGAGAATTGATAAGCTTGCGGATCAACTTTCGACCTTAGTCGAGATTGTTTCTACAAAAGTTGTCACTCCCGCTCCAATCAAAGCGGTTGAGGAAACTTGCATTACTTGTGGTGGTGCCCATTCTTGGTATAATTGTCCGACTACCGATAACAATCAAGCTAGTGTTTGTGCGACTACAGGTACTTACAATCAAGTTAACCCTCCGAACCGAGTTAGTAACCAAATGGCACCACCCGGTTTTGCTCCGGTGCAAAACAATGGTCAAAATAGGTTTAATCAAAATCAAGTTCAAGGGAATAATTTTAATCGGGGAAATAATTTTCATGGTAATCAAGGTTTTCAAGCTCAAAATAATCATGCTTCGAATTTTCAAAACCAAGGATTTCAAAACCAACCTTTTCAAGTGCCTAATAATCAAGTTCAACAAGAGTTTTCAAATGATTTTTCGAGTTACAAGAGAAATAACGATCAAATGATGAGAAACATGCAAAATCAAATCAACTCGTTGAAAGGAGACCTTAAGAATGAAATTCAAAACACGATAAAATCTCAACAAGCCGTCATGATGAATCAACAAACTACCTTTCAAAATAATTTGCAAAACATGATATGTGGATTGTTTCAAAACCAAGCCTCAACTTTGGGTACTCTTCCGAGTAATACCATTCCAAACCCGAAGGGTGAGATGAAAGCGATCACTACTCGAAGTGGTGTTGCTTACGAGGGACCCTCGATTCCTACTAATCCTTCTCCTAAAAAGGTAGTGGAACGAGAAACCGAGGAGACAACGGATAAGGAGCAATCTAATTTCCAAGGAAGTACCGCTCAAATCCCACCTCCGGTTACCCCCATTTCTATTCTGGAACCCGATGTTCCAAAGACTTTGCCTAAAACCACTCCCATTTCGGAACCCGATGTTCCGAAGAGTTTACCTAAGCCAAATATTCCATATCCTTCTCGACTTAATCAAGAAAATTTTTGTGAAAAAGCTTCGTATCAAAAAGAGAAGATTTTTCAAATGTTTCAAGATTTGCGTTTTGACATAAGTTTCGCGGATGCTTTGTTTTTGATGCCAAGATTTGCTCCTACGATTAGGAATTTGCTCATGAATAAGGAAAAGTTGCTTGAATTAGCTAAGATACCGTTGAACGAGAATTGCTCGGCGATGCTCCTCAAAAAGCTTCCCGAAAAGCTTGGAGATCCCGGCAAGTTTCTTATTCCATGCAATTTTCCGGGAATGGATGTATGTCATGCCTTGGCCGATCTTGGCGCGAGCATAAATCTTATGCCTCTTTCCTTTTGGAAAAAGCTTTCCCTACCCGAACTTACACCAACTCGGATGACTTTAGAGTTAGCAGATCGATCGATTACTCATCCTAAAGGACTCGCTGAAGACGTTTACGTTAAAGTGGGAAAGTTCCATTTTCCTACTGACTTTGTTGTTGTTAATTTCGAAGCCGATCCTCGAGTACCTCTCATACTTGGGAGATCCTTTTTGAGGACCGGTCGTGCTTTAATTGATGTTTATGGAGAAGAAATAACCCTTCGAGTTGATAACGAAGCCGTCACTTTTAATCTAGATCAAACCACGAGATACTCCTCTACAAATGATAAGTCGGTAAACCGAATTGACATCATTGATGCAGTTTGTGAGGAGTATGCTCTGAAATTACTAGGATTTTCTAATAATGATTCTTCGGGTGGCAATCCCACCCCGACGTCTGAGCCTCTTACTTCCGAATTCATTTTAGAAGAGATTGAAGCTTATCTCAAGGATGATTCGATTTCACCGAAAATTGATCATGCCGATTGCGATCCGGAGGGAGATATTTGCTTAATTGAAAAATTGTTAAATAATGACCCGTTTCAACTTCCTCCGATGGACCTTAAACAAAGTGAAGTGACCGAGGCAAAATCTTCAATTGAAGAGCCTCCGGAATTAGAGTTAAAAGATTTACCATCTCATTTGGAATATCTTAAACTTTGGAAAGAAACAAAACAAGTTTATCAAGTAATTATTGCAAAAGGTATTAAAAGATGATTGAAAAAGAAAGCTCACTTAAAGGTGCTTAAAACCCCATAAACACTGGCCAATGCATGGAAAAAATCACTGACATCAAGGGTATCGACCCTCGTTTTTGTACACACAAAATCTTGATGGAGGATGATTACAAACATACGGTTCAAAGTCAAAGACGGGTTAACCCAAAAATTCACGAGGTAATCAAAAACGAGGTCCTAAAACTCCTTGATGCCGGCATGATTTACCCGATCTCCGACAACCCATGTGTTAGTCCAGTGCATTGTGTTCCCAACAAAGGTGGAATAACCGTTGTTGCTAATGAAGAAATAAATTAATTCTGACACGTTTAGTTACCGAGTGGAGAGTTTGTATCGACTATAGGAAGTTAAATTAAGCGACTCGAAAATATCATTTTCCATTACCGTTTATGGATCAAATGTTAGAGAGATTAGTCGGAAATAAGTTTTATTGTTTTCTAGATGGATTTTTGGGGTATTTCCAAATACCAATAGATCTCCAAGACCAGGAGAAAACTACTTTCATATGCCCGTATGGAACTTTCGCGTACCGTCTCATGCCATTGGGCTTGTGTAATGCTCCCGGTACTTTCCAACGGTGTATGATGGCCATATTCCATGATATGATCGAAAAGACTATGGAATAATTATGGAAGAAATTTCTCGTTTTTTTGGGATAGTTTTTGATTCGTGCCTCTCCATTATAGAAAAGATCTAAAACTGTGTGAAGACACGAATTTAGTTTCTTAAGTGGGAAAAAGTGCCACTTTAATGTGTAGAGCAGGAATTGAGTTAGGTCATAAAATTTTTGAAATCGGGAATTGAGTTTCGATCGTGCTAAAGTCTATGTTATCGCTAAGCTACCTCACCCGACTAACTGTAAAAGGTGTTTAGATTTCCTAGGTCATGCATGTTTTTACCTGACGATTTACCCAGACTTTTCCAAATAGCTAGACCGATGACTCACCTTCTTGAGAGTAAACGACCGTTTGTATTTTCTAAGGATTGTAATTGATTGCTTTCCATACCCTTAAAAAGAAGCTTATCGAAGCCCGATTCTTATTTTTTGCCCAGATTGGGACCTACCTTTCGAACGTCATGTTGATGATGCAAGTGATCTCGCGATTGGTGCGGGTTTTAGGACAACGAAAGACAATCAACTTTCAGCTATACATTATGCTCGTAAGACATTGACGAAGCTCAAATACATTACACTACCACGAAAAGAAAATGCTTGGCCGTTGGTTGTATCTTTTGGAAAAGTTTCGGAATATCTTGTCTTAACAAAAGAGCATAGAGCTAACGGACACTTGGCTTATAAAGTACCTAATGAACAACAATACTCCAAGCCGAGGTTGCTCCGGTGGTTCTTCTCCTACAGAATGTTGAATATCACTCATCCTGAATACAAAAATAAGGAAGTGAGAACCTCCGTGGCGGATCATTTCTCTAGACTATGAGATCCTCATAAGGATGTGTTTAGAAAACCAAGACATAAAAGAGAATATTCCTTTAGAGACTCTTGGTGGTAATATCTGTGGAAGTACCCCCATGGTTATGCGGACTATCAAATTACTATGGCGGGAAATTTTATCAATCAAAGTGAATGACACTCAACAAAAGAGAAGTGTTTATTAGGACGTTAAACATTATTTCTGGGACGATCCCTATCTTTTTTGTATTTGTGCGGATCAAATCATTCGACGTTGTGTGCATGGGCAAGAAGCTAAAGATATCCTCAAAGCTTGTCATGAAGGACCCACCGGGGGCCATCATTATGCCAATCTCACAGCTCGAAAAGTATTTGATGCCGATTTCTTTTGGCCGACCATATATCGAGATGCCCATACTATGATCAAATCTTGTGATACGTGTCAAAGACAAGGCAAAATTTCACAACGAGATAAGATACCTCAAAACGCTATTCAAGTTTGTGAAATCTTTGATGTATGGGGTATTGATTTTTTGGGACCATTTCTGTCTTCACATGGGAATAAATACATCCTCGTTGCCGTTGATTATCTTTCGAAATAGGTTGAAGCAAAGGCGCTCCCCACAAATGATGCTAGAGTTGTAGTAAAGTTTTTGAAGTCTCTTTTTGCCCGATTCGGAACGCCTAGAGCTATTATAAATGATCGTGGGACCTATTTTTGTAATGATCAGTTTACTAAAGTAATGTTTAAGTATGGGGTCACTCATCGTCTAGCTACCGCTTATCACCCTCAAACGAACGGTCAAGTGGAGGTGTCCAATCGTGGCTTAAAACGTATTCTAGAAAGGACGGTTGGAGAAAACCGTGCCTCATGGTCAGACAAACTAGATGACGCTTTGTGGGCATTTCGTACCGCTTTTAAACACCAATTGGTTGTACGCCTTACAAGTTAGTGTATGGAAAGTCTTGCCATTTACCTATCGAGTTAAGACATAAAGGCATATTGGCTTTGAAACATGCTAATATTCAACCTTAAAACCGTGGGTGATCATCAGAAGCTTCAACTTAAGGAACTTAATGAGCTTTGTGATCAAGCTTACGAGAATTCTTTTATATATAAAGAGAGGATGAAGAAGCTTCACGACTCTAAGATCAAAAACCGCATTGTCAATGTTGGTGATTGAGTTTTACTCTTCACCTCACGTCTAAAGGTAATTAATCGGGAAAGCTTAAAACTAGTTGGTCAGGACCTTTCACCATCTCCAAAGTTTTTCCATACGGAACCATCGAGTTATCTCAACCCGATGGTCCAAATTCAAGGTGAATGGTCATCGTGTGAAGCATTACTTCAGAGGGGACGTACCATCCAAGGTAGTCCAGTATCTCCAAACTTTCTCCAAGGACGAATAAATTTGGGGATCGAGTCAAGCTATGTGACTCGGTTACCAAAAACAAAGCGCTTCATGGGAGGTACCCCATGCTTATCCTTTCTATTTTCTTTCTTATTTCTATTGTGATGTGAGGAGGCTTGTACTCTTCCGATTCTTGTTGTTTGTGCTTGTGATTTTTTGTAGGATTGATCTAAATTTTCTAAAGACTCTCGTGTTCGGTGTTTTGTCCCGGTTCACTCGAGCTTCTTATCCCTTTGCTTGCCACTTAGTTTAGGGAAATCCGATATCCTAAGATTATTATCGACTAGGAAACATTGAGTGTTTTTAATAATTATCCACGCTTGGATAATGCATTCGACTTTTGTAAGTTCTAGGTATGAGGTTTTTAATCATAGGCTAGGAAACCTGAGGACAAAGTTTATAATTTTTAGTATGGGAGTAAAACATACGATATGATCTTACCTACCTTTGCCCGTTGTTCTCACATACCCCGTTTTCCCGTCAAAATTTTAAAAATATGAAAAAATTTAAAATTTTCAAAAAAAAAAATAAGTGATTTGTCACAATTTTGACTTTCCTACTGGGTAGAATAAGAATAAATTTTGACTCGATCGAGCGTGTTGAGCTCTAGCTTGTTCCTTAACTTTTAGGCTAAGTGTTCGCGGAAATTCGCGAAGAACGAAAATGATTAGTTTAAAGTATGAGGTTTGGATGCTAAACAATGATTATGTTGGAAATCTTAAGAGCTCATGTAATGTAATTTGTGGCTTTTTCTCCCAAAGCTCTTATCCGGATATACTAATACGTTCTGTTTTTGTGAGATTAAACTTAAATCAACAATTTTTATGTAGTGTATAGCAAAAATTTTAGTCTTAGTTCAAACTTATACTTGAATTTTTCAAAAAGAAGTCTTCTCTATAAAAAAAAATAATAAATAAATAAATAAAAAATAAAAATAATAATAATAATAAAAATATATAATAATAATAAAAACTGTGGGCTGATAAAAGTTTACTGCCTCTTGCCGGCTCACAACCGATGTGGTAGTATTCTAAAGAAAGCCCATAGTAAGAATAAAAATTCGAGACTGATAAAAGTTTGCTGCATCTTTCCGGTTCACAACCGATGTTGCAGCCTTCTAAAAGGTCGAGGGTTATAATTGCATAAATGTTATGCTTAAGTTTGAATTAATAAATAGATCTCTTTTTTGTTAAATAAAATATGATTTTTTGAACTTTTGACTATTTCATATTAAGTTTTTTAAATCAGCTATGTATATAATGGAAACTTGAGAGTTTTTGAAAAAAACCTAAGGGCCGTGAGTCCCGCTACAATCTCTGTTGGGTTGTCAAAGCCTGGACACGTAGCTGCAAGTGGGATGTCCGAGACGAAAGTCGCTACATGGGATGATCTCGCCTTCAAACTCATTATTCTCGAGTGGAACGTGAAACATAGAAATTTTGCAAAACGTTGATCCATGGTTGAAATTCAAAATAGCACATTCACCTAAGATATAATAATTTGGTCGAGTGAAAAGTTCACACGTTGCCATATAGAGTAGTGTGTAGCAACTTAACTGATAATTAGCGGTGATTTCGTATTCAGCTTGTTTTAAGAGCAAGTGAAAAGTCGGGGACGATGAATTTATCCTTTTTGGGGCATTCTCGGATCGAAATGCATCTTGTTCTATGATCCCTAACATTTATAGAAATAACGAAAGTTGGAATATTCTAGGTAATTGCTAGAAAAAAATGGAAAAAGTTTTGAAAAATGGGGAAATAGGGTGTTTTAAAGCTTGTGATTTCTTAACTCTCCCCACAAAAGTCTTTGCTACTTTTTAAAGATTTAGTTTGGGGAAGTTTTGAGGTATTTTGGTTTTAGGCTAAAATATAAGCGTGAGGACACGACTATCACTTTAGTTTGAGAATTTTGATATTGGAGAAAAACACATATCCTTTCTATATCAAAAATGGCCTTAAAATGATCAAAATGTGCAAAAATATGCTTGTATTTGTGTATTTTGTTGTTTGTGAATGTGTAGGTACGGATAATGCAAAAATCATAAGAAAACGGTCAAAACCAGACAAACACGGACACGGGAACGGTTAGAGTGCACAAGAGCCGGAAGTTTTTAGCAAAAGGTCATCAAAAGTCAACCCTTGGTCAACAATGGTCAACCCACAAAATGCCAAAACCCTCAAAATACCTAAATGAGCCTTAATTGTTCAACTCATATACTCAAAAAGTTCCCAAAAATCCTAACACCGTTAGCCTGTTAAATTAATAAAGGACAAACGGTCGATCAGACTTTTATAACAAACCTTTTTAACCTCAACCCTTCAATACTTTTACCCCGTGGGCCCAATCATAAAACCAGTGCCCAATCCTTTATAACCCGGGGCGCCCCAAGTCAAACCACCACCCGGGTCAAACAAAGTTATAAAAAAAGAAAAGAAAAGGGAGCGGGAAAGTTGGTTTTTACTATTCATCATCGTTCTCCTCCAATTACCCAGTCAAAAACAAAGGGTAAAATGCAATTTTTACGTGGCCAAAAAGAATTCTCCAAGTACTAAGCAATGCGAGTCAGCATCATAACGACACCTCAAAGCTCATATAGGCAAGATATGCCAATGAAAGACTGTGGATTAAAAAGAAACACACTTTGAAGTGGGATTTTACACTAAATACAAGGAAAAAAAAAGAGCAACAATAGAGGGATCCAAACCACGAATTGCCACGTCAGGAAACGTGTACTCATTTTGATCTAACGGTTTAGAAAGGGGATCCAATGATTAGCAATGATTGAAAGGCTGAGATGAAGACCAAGGGGAGCGTGTGTAGAGGCCTAGAAACTTCTTCTCAAGCCTATAAATAAAGGGGCACCCTTACTCACAAGAATATCTAGGAGTAGTTATAGAGAGTAGCTTTTAGAATTAGCTTATGTAATTTTCAAATCGTTTTTAGCTTATAGATTTATACTTAATGTAACCTTCTCTTAAGTTTGTAATCAATTTCATATTAGTAAGAAAAGTTTGTTTTTCTTATTGATCAATTGTCACTTTAAGTTTTTCTTAAATCTAAAACTGTTTGATTAAGCTGTCTTTTGTTCACATAAGCCCATAGGCTCTTATCTACTCTTAGGCTGGCTATTTACTCAACTAAGCTCTCAAAAGCTTAGTTGAGCTTATTGACACTTAATTCCACAATCAAAATTACCAAAGCTATTTAATGGAAGGGAAGTCAGTTATGGAAGGACTTCCAGGACCCTACCAGCTTATCACTTGATAAGCTAGAGCTTGTTGATAACTCAATTGAGCCTTTATAGCCTTGTTTAGAGCAGAGGCTTATGTAAGTTTTCATTCTACTTTTCTAGCTTAAAATTTACTAATTAGTTAAAAATTGCTTAAGTTCTGCTTATTGATGTTTAGTTTAGCTTAATTGTGATAGTTATAGTTGTTTTATGCTTATTGTGTTTGATATATTAGTTTAAATGCTTAGTTTGCTTAATTTGTCATAAAAACTGTCAAAAAACTAAAAAAATAGCATAGTCTTTCAGCTTATTTGTCCTGCTTATTCAGTTGTTTACATAAGTCCATTAGGTTCAATACTAGTTGTCTAATATCTGGTAATCATTAAAAGTTCTTTATATCTTGAAATTATAAGCTGAACATGAGCTTTTGTGGAATAAGGGGGTGTTTGGGTCAAGCAGTACTAACTCAAGTTAGTACTGCTTGAGGCCATTAGGTTCCTTTACTTCATTCTAAATCTCATATGCAGGTTTATAAGAGTAATATTTAAGAGCTCAGTTTGGCATTATCAAGTTTTCATAGTATTTTTTATGTTATCTTATTTGCATCTGTTAGAGTAGGTATAATAGTTAATGCATTTTTATTTCAATTGAAACTATTTGTTATAATTGCTCTTTTTGTTCTTAGAAAGTGTATTTAAAGTGTTGTTTAAACTAGTTTTTTAAGGCCGTAATAGTTAAGTTAGTTTTAGTAATTTTCATTGCAAACTACATCAGTAGGTAATATTGCTAAAAGGCCTTTTTCAACATCAATTATCAGAGGGTTTTTATAGAAATTAGGTCTTGATTTTTAGTTTACAAATAGTCTATAGATCATAGTCAATCTGTTTGAACTTATTTTACAAAACCAGCATATTTTACACATCTTGTTTTTAAGCTCAAATTTAGATTTTGTCTTTTTATGAAAGACAAAAAAATCTAATCAGCATGTTCCCTGAGGGTTTCAGATTGTTTACAACATCTTTTTTCATTAAGCTCCTGATTTTAAACTTTTTTAAAAGCTGTTTCAGGTAGCTTATTGGTCGTATGTTTTAAATAGGTGTAAAGGCTTTATTTCCATAAGGAACCGTTAGTGCTAAAAAATAAGCCAAAAGTGCCTGTATGTCTCTTTTGTGTATGCTAAGTCACCAAGTGCTTAATTTGATAATTCAGCTTTATGCTTAATGTTCTGTGCTTATTTCTAGCTTAGGATTAGCTTATTAGTTAGGCTTACTTATAAATAGCTTAATAGTCCTAAGAGTTAGCGTATTTCATTCTTGAGCAATAATTTAAAAAAGTTTTGAAAAAAGTAAAATATATAGTTAAGTAATCTGTTAGTTTCTTTAAGCAGTTTTCTAGCTTATTTAAGGTTTTCTAAAATAAATGTTTTTATAAAATCTGTTAGTCTTCATTAGTTTTACAACTTTGCTTTTTGAGTTTTCAAAAAAAAATGGAAAAACAAAAGTCATGGGGTTTGAACCCATGACCTCCCTTATAGCACACACACGTCCCACACTCAACACATAGTAACCATTGTGCTTCCATAGCTCATCCAATCATACTCTCCCTCATTTATTCTTTATACACGTTTTCATTTTCCTTTTCCTTAAAAAAAGCCGTAGCTTATTTTCGTCTTAATAGGGCTTATTTGTTTAGCTTATTTTTAGTAGTTATTTTTATAAAATCAGTCATCTTATTTTATACTTTCTATAATTTTTCTAGATTTTTAGAATTACATTTGCTATTTTTAGTCATTTTTCTTTATTTAAATCTTTAAAAATTCATAAAAAATAGAAAAATAAATAAAAAAATAATTTCTTTTTTCTAAAATTTTCTTTTATCAATTTCTAGGCTTAGGTTAAAAAAATTCTTTCGTAGGGTTAAAATTTAATAAAACCACTTATTAAAGAACGGGATTTGATTCCTCGTTCTCGTTTTCTTCGTTTTTAATTTTTAATCACTCTCGTTTTAGAATTTCCTTAGCTTTTCCTTTTTAATAGTAAAATAGGATTAGAAAAAGTTTAGAAAATAATTTTAGGATTAAGTTTTGTTAAAATAGGGTTTTAATAGTCGCGTTTCTTTAATTCCCGTATTTGTTTAATTGTCTAGTTGCTTAATTGATTTTTAATTGAATGTTTTAATTGTTTTAATTGTAGAATTAGATAATCAATCAAAAATATTTGAAATCCAATTCAAATCATTGTCCAAATAACAAACGAGGTCTCAATTTCATAAGTCTTTGGGAAAACGACCCGGTAATCACTTATCGGTTAAACGTGTAGTATTTTTGTAAGATTTTTCTTACTACCTTTGTCCTCAAGGGTAGTTTAGAAATTTTCTATACTTCGGATATTATACGTATATATTATTGATTAGATCATCAGTCACAACGGAAAAAGTTCCAACAAAAATAGGTACATTCATTACGGCTCCTACAACATTATTCCCTTCGTACATCATCTTATCTTTCATTATAAGTTATGAAACTTTTTGGACATTACATTGACATACAATAATGGGAAAAAGTTAGCGTGAGTGAATTCAAATCCTATCATGCAAGAAAACTTTAAGTTGTGAGCACAATCTATATGGATTTTCTTATCGTCGTCACAATAACTAGGGTAATTATCAATTCCAGTATTAAGATCTTCATCCCTAGTTCTAAATTTCTCAATTACCTTACCTTCCTCAATGGTGGGCATCAAATCATCTCCTTGATTTCTCCTAAGCTCAACTGGTTCATTTAGATCATTTAATTCAATGTAATCTTCTAATAAAGGGTCTAATGATCTATTTAACACCAAAGTCTCTCCCATAAGCCTAGCTTCTAAATTAAGTTCCATTCTCTCTCTCAAACCTAGCATGTAGACCCTTCTAATTAAACTACTAGCAGGTTTAACACTTTTAAAAATAATCTTTTCTTCCCCGACTCTTAAAGTAATCTTTCTTTTGTAAACATCAATCTTAGACCGGGCGGTAGACAAAAATGGTCTTCCGAGGATCAAGGGCACTTTGATATCCTCAGGCATATCAAGAATTATAAAGTCCACGGGGAAGGTAAATTTACCAATTCCTACTAGTACGTTTTTAGCTATTCCTTTTGGATATTTCACAGTCCTATCTGCCAATTCAACTGTCAACCTAGTGTGAGCTAATTCGCCTAATCCTAAGTTAAGGTAGGTCAAGAGAGGCATTACACTAACGCTAGCTCCTAAGTCAACAAGGGCATTGTCAAAGCAAACATTATTAATAAAGCAAGGTAAAGTGAAACTTCCTGGGTCTTTTTCCTTTCAGGGTATGGTGTGATTGATATGTGAAGCTCCATAAGCCTCCGTGAATTTTGGTCCATAGATCCCCTCTTCTTCTTCACAGTAAGGATTATCTAAACGACTTGGAAAAGGAACCGTCGTTTGTCTTGACTTGTACACCAGCTTACTGTTCTGTCCATCGGATACGGCGTATTTGGGAGATCCAATACGACATATCGGGTGTGAATCAGCTTTAATAGTGGTAGAAATAGACTTGACTTGATCTCTTGGGTTTGTTTCAGTTGAGCTTGGAAGGCTTCTAAATTCTCTTTCCTATAATACCTTGCTCATTTGCCCGATTTGTATCTCAAATGTTTTAATTGATGCTCCTTGGTTCCTTATGGAAGCATCTGTCGTAGCTCGGATTTCTTTGATCAAATTTGAATTTTCTTTGTGTCTCTTTGCTGATTCACTCATGAATTTGCTCAGGGTATCTTCTATAGATTGCCTTCTCTCTTGGTACAAAGGATTTGCGTTGTTCCTTTGATAGTACCCCGGAGTTGTTGCTCTATATCCCCCTCCTTGAAAAGGTCCACCAAATTGCGTGTAGTAAGCTTCTTTGAGATTTTTTCCTTCTTCTTTTTGTAGGCAATCTTTGGTGTAATGGGGTCCTTTGTATTGTTCACATCCGACTTGAGCAGCATAAACTTTTTCATTCACCTTCTTGATCTCTCTTCCTAGATTGTTCAATTGTGCTTGTATAGCAGCCAGTCCGTCAGAAGTCTCAGTACTTCTTCCTCTTGATGTTCCATTATGCCATTTTTAAGAGTATTCTGCCATTTTTTGGATGGCCTTTTTAGCATCTTCAACAGTCTTAGTTGGAATGGCACCTCTTGAGTCAAGAATTTGTCGTGTCGGAATATCCAACCCATTGTAGAACAAAATTACCTCCTGCATCTCAGTCAAATAGTGTTGAGGATACTTCATCAAGAGTTCTTTAAAGCGCTCCCATGCTTGAAAAAGGATTTCATCTGGCTCTTGCTAAAAGTTGTTGATTTCCTCCATTTTCTTTGCAGTTCGACCAGGTGGGCAATATTTGTTCAAAAACTTAGTTTTAAGATCTTCCCAATTTTGATTGAACCAGTTGGTTCGTTTCTTAGCCAACGACTTGCGGCTCCAGCTAAGGATATAGGGAAGACTCGGAGCATTAGTTGATCCACGGTGATGTTAAGAACATGGAATAAGTCAACTATTTCGAGAACTTTCTCAATGTGTTCATTTGCATCTTCATTATCCGAACCGCTAAACGTGTTTTCTCAAAGCTCCTTAAGAAATTGGCCTTTCAGTTCAAATCGATCTTTGTTATCAATTTTAGGCCTAGCTACTCCCGATCCATAGTCAGTTCGGGTCTTGCTCATGTATTGCTCCATTGTTTCCGCCATTGCTTCTGCTTCTTCTTCCTCCGAGTATTCTTGGTCAGAAAGTAGATTGAAATCAGGCGATCTCAATTCGTCAAGACTTTGGGTCTTGAAGTGTCTTCTTGATGATCAAAATTCTCGTTTAGGTTCTTTGTAAGGTGTAAATAGTTCGTTCGTAGAACTCCTTGTCATGCACTACCTGAAATAAGGGATAAACAATCAGTAGGATTTGTTCCGAAGGAAGGTAAATTTTTTTTTCCACGAAAATCAATTATTTCAGTTTCTGTTCCAAACGATCGATACGCCGTATCCAATAGAAGTGGATACACCGTATTAATCTGTTGGGATAAATACGCTGTATTGGACAGAGAACTGGATACGCCGTATTCGATGGAAGTGGATACGCCGTACCCGATGGAAGTGGATACGCCGTATTCAACTATCGACGATAACAGTGTATCAAACGACCAGAACATTGTATTAGAGAAAACAATTAAAACACGCAAACAATTGAACACACAAATATACAAGCAAATGTACAGAATATACAGTATAAACTTATTCTAAACTACACTAATCCTAAGGGTTAGATCTAATCTAATGTTAAAAACCAAAATATTAAATAAAAATGAAGATTAAATTTTCACTCCCCGGCAACGACGCCAAAAACTTGATTGTGTCGTTGTGTAGTGTTAATTTTATGATTTCAAGTTTTAAATTTATATTTTGCCGACTTAACCAAAAACAACACGTTAACAGCCAGTGTACTCGGTCGGTGATAGATTCGTGGTAAGTAGGGTGATGATCACTAAGAGCGAGAAACACTTTCAATTTATTACTACTTTGGTTTTTTCTAATCTAAGTTAGTCTAATCTATGCTAAACCTATGTTAATCCTAAATCTAATGGATAAGGGGGTTTTCAGCCTCAGAGACTGGCACAGGTTTTGTGGTGACTAAAATCAACTTAAGACACTAAAACACACGCAAGCAAATTAACAGAAGATAAAAGAGCGGTCTAGCCAAATATAAGAAAACTGTATTAACCATTATTAATCCAATCAGAACGTTGGTTTGTTTATTTAGTGCAATGATTACTTATCTCGAAGCGGCATATCATTCTTAAGACTTAGATGGTACTTCTTCCTAAGACCTAGATACGTAGAATTTTGTCACAATTAAACGCATCCGCATAAAGCATCCTTATTTGCTGATTATAATCTATCTTAGGGATTAAATCAATGGTGATCTTGTTAAACCCTAGCTCATGGAGACTTTACCCACTTACTGCTTAATGGCAATTCATACACTAGTAGTCCACTAACCAAGTCTTTACCAATTAACCTAGAACGTACCCGTTGATACCAAGGTCACCTTATGGTTCAACTAAGATCACAATATAAGGGAAAAGATAGGTCGTTAATTATGATCCTATTGGTCTAGATGTATAAATCACTATATGGAGAGCTATCCTAGCATCTAGATTACTTGGTCCGTATCATTAGATCCAGCTGAATGATAGGTCGCATACAAAAGCACATAAACAAGTATATTGATAAACATAAACAAGCAATTTAACGATAAATTAAGAAATTAAGATAAACAAACCAAACATTAAGATCTTCATAATAATGGCTAATACCAGAAGGTATTAGCCTTCGAACGTCATAATTAATACAAAAGTAATGATTTAGCCATGGTAAACTAACTGAATTAATGAATGATACCAAAAACTAAACGATTACGAAAGTATAAGAAATTAGACGTTGTCTCCTATGGAATTAATAGCATTGCTTCACCTCTTCTGCTCTTTTTCTCCTCTGAAAATCAACTTTTGTGGTTTAGGTATCGAGTATATGATTTAGCACCCTAAAACTCGTTTTTGAGTTTTCTATTTATAGGGTCTTGAATATGGTCGATACGGTGTATCTAAAGTCTTGGATATAGCGTATGGGAGGTTTCTTGGAGTAGAGACCACGTTTGATATATTTGAAAATATTTTATTTCCATATAGCTTGAATACGACGCATTGCCTTCTTCTGGATACGACGTATTGGATCTTGTTTCCTTCGTGGTCTTTGGTGAGTGCAGGCACAGATACGCCGTATCTTCCTTGATGGATACAACGTATTGGTTGTCAGAACAGTAATCTTCAAATATCTTTGTTTAAGCTCCAAAATGCATGCCTTTTAGTTAACTTTCACTAAGTAGTCCATAATTACTGCAATTCTCAAATACAAACGATTAAGTAACAATTTTTTGCAATAATTATACAAAATTGGTTAATTACATGGGGTAAATGATGCTATAAAATAGACGTTATTTGATGTCATCAAATATCCCCCTACTTGAATTCTACTTGTCCTCAAGTAGCCTTTAGAAGTTTATAAAAATTATATCACTAAGGATATTTTCCGTTAAAGCATTTATTTGATCTATTACAAGTACACAACCAAACACCTCATGAAATAGGAAGATGA
>BQNB010097618.1:0-19064 GCA_026074375.1 Tanacetum coccineum | reverse complement strand
TTCAGCTCTCGATTCCGCAAGTGTTTGTTGATTCGCAATTGACATGATGTGAATCAATCAATGAGTACAATACAAACTTGGATTGTTTTGGAGATAAAGACTTGCTATCGTGAAATCAAAAAGTAACAGCAACTAAACTTGTATTACACACTGTTACGAAACCTCAATTTGGTACGAAAGCTTGAAGTTACGAAACCACAAATAAATCCGAAACATTGAAGTTACGAAACCTCTACTTGGTACGAAAGCCCAATGGTACAGAAGTCCAAGTATCAAAAGCCCAATACGAAAGCTTAATTTCCGAAAGTATGAAGATCCAAAACCTTAAACACTAGATTACGAACTTCTGGATACGAAACTTGGAATACGAAAACTCAAGTTATAAGCCTTTAGTACGAAACCTAAAGTACGAAACTTAAAATACAAAACCTCTTAATCTGAAACTGGAATACGAAACCTCTGAATCCGAAACTGTAATACGAAACTTCTACTATGAAACCTATAATACAAAACTTGAAGTACGAAACCGAAACCAGAATTCTTGAATACGAAACCAAACCACAATCCTGATTCCTGAATTACGAAACCCCAAATACGAAAGCTACACAGTTATATGAAACAGAACGATTACCGAAAATAGATACAAAACCTTGAATTTTGTGATTTTCCAATTTCCACAACTTTCATAAATTCCAATATTCACAACTTTCGTAGATTTAAAAACCATAACTTTCGAAGAACTCTCAATACAACACGGTAGAACTCATATTTTTTATTTTTACGGTTAAAAATAATATGATCTAGAATAATCTTTTCAAAAGCTACAAATTCTATTATACGAAACCTTTAACTATGTTACGAAAGTTCAATGGCTTAAAGAAAAACGGTTTCCGAAAGCTTTTACTACAATACAAAACCTCTAAGCAATGATACGAAAGTGTTTTCCCGCTTAAAAACAGTTACCGAAAGTGTTATTCTACAATACGAAAGCTATCAAAACTTATATTTTTTTGATCAAATTGGAAATCTAAATGTATAACTTTCGTATTTAAGCACTAAATCTACTTTTTGACGTATACGAAAGTAATTTGAATGCGTTTTAAGATCAAAAACATGTCAAAATAGTAAATCTAAAGCCTAACAAATATGAAACTTACACTATTCATCGTTACGAAAGCTTATTTGATCGAATATAACACAATTAAAGCTCGTTTGATTCACGAAAACACAATCTAGATCTCACACGGCGATAGATACCACTTGTTATATGTCATGTTTGCATAAGTATCAATAAAGAAGGTTAAGAGTAAGAGAGAGGAGACTAGAGGGTTTTCTTTTTACACATTTTCAATTTTTATAAAAGAGAGAAAATAGGGAAAGGATGAGGATACAAATGACAAAAGGTTTCTAATCCTTGTGATTAGAAGGGTATTTATACTAACACTATCCTACCTTCATAATTTGGATATTTAGTCAACATTTACTTAAGTTTGACCAATATACCTTATTACATGAATAAACACACTAAAAGTACTTATTAATACAAGATCAATTCATTATTAAATAATTAACACTTTTTAATCCTAACAAACTGAATTTGATATTTTTATCACAATCCAAACAAACACTAATAAAATCTAAAAATCCCTTTTATCACAAGTTCTCATATGAACCAAGCAAGCATTAAGAGATCAATCCCGATATGAAGCAAATCATAAAACACATGTATCACCACAAACATGAACATAAACATGATTGAATATTAAATAAAAAGTTACCAAAAAGTACCAAAGGCTAGATATCCAACCAAAGTATCCCAATGATTCTAACTAAGAGAAACAAAAAATACAATTCCTCCTACCCAAAACCTTCCTGGGAATCAGCCTCATGTTGTGAGTATACGTCCTTGGGGATGTTTGATAATAAGGATTGTTGGAGATAGGATTGTTTATAGTGCGCGGTTTCCTTCTCTAGTTCGTTCAAGGTTTATAGGTTGTAAGTGGTGACCAAACCAACCCCCAACACGTTTGGAAATGGGTAGGGTGGTAGAATTGAGTGGTATGTGTTGTGGTCTATAAATGTGATAGTTTTGTTAAGAGATAGATATGAGATGATAAGGCTTGTATACATGACCTAGGGGTCTTATTTAAGCTTAGAGTTCTCATTGGCCTCCAAGGTTTATCAAAATGCCAGGAAATTGAGTAATGAGGTGATATGATCAGACTTAAGGGTTAATGCCACTCAATTTTGCATTAAAATAACTTGGAAAGGTCAGAAGCATCCTACCGGGCTGCCAGATGGTTAGGCCGAATGACCAGATGCGTGCAAGTCGAACAAATGAATCCAGTTGTCCGGTTACGGGGCTAGGCCGATCGGCTGGATGAGTTTGGCTAGATGTAATCTAAACGAAAGTTGTAGCTCTTCCTTTTATCTTTTCTTGTCCACTTAAATCAGGTCAATCGGAGTTTGTATGCTCAAGTTATGGCCAACATGGTGAAGTTATGTCGGGAATAACGATACTTCTAATATTTCTTCGTTTTAGCTTGTTTTCTTCATGTTTTCTTTGTTTCCTGTCACGTTAGCTTCTATGAACCTAAAACAACAAATATGCTTCATTAAGTACCATAAGTTCGTAATAATCACCAAAAATATACGCATAAAATCCACGATAACGCTCTTAAAAACATGTAAAATTTGAGCGTTATCAATACCCTATAAATACCTTATCTTTCTTGTCTATCAGATTCTATCAGTTGGTTCGATCCCCAACCATGCATTGTATTAATGCAATGAGTTTTTTGTATTAAGTATAAGATTATGGTTGTGAATGAAATCAGATATGGGTCAAATTGGGCTTTGTCATATTACAAAGAAAAAGGAATGGGGTCAGAATGTTTATGTCGTCAGAATGGAACAAAAATGAAGTTCATATGAATGGAATTTTGTTAAAGAAGGGTAAAGTTATCATATTAGTTTCTAGTTATTTTGTTTAAGATGTTAAGAATTACTTATGTAATATTTAATTTAATGGTTTGTTTGGTTACATGAAGATTTTAAGGTATTGAAAGGATATTGGTTGTAATTATGATTTTTATAAAAATATTAATGTAATTTAGAGTTTAAAAGGATTATAGATGAAAATTATCCCGGCGATTTAACAAAGTTATCCACAAAAATTTATCGTAGACGGTGGCAAAAGATGTGAGTAATAATATATGCCCTAATCCTCATCCGATATTGGCCAATATCTATAAAGCGCTAAGTCACCTACTAGCTTGTGAAAATCATCAATATGTTCAAACTGACTTTTACCCGGATGCAATGTAAAAAGTATATAAACATCTTCTTTTCAAGTACAAACGATTAGCTAAAGACATTGTCATATATAAAGTTTCTTACTTTTTCTAAATCCCCGCTCTCCTTGGTGATCTCCTGTAGGGTCCGATCACCCAAACACAAGATCAACGCTTTGTAATCCTTTTTTTGGATGACTTTATCGTATGCCATTATTGTAGCTGCATGTAACTCCTTTAATGTTGTAGCTAATCATGTTGTTCCAGCATAGGCTTCATAACTCGAAGTCATTCTTCCCATTAAATTTCTCGTTGTCAAACTTGGTACACATTGTTCTTCAACCCTTTGCTAACCGTTAATGCCTTTTTGTGAATTTTCCTACACAAAATCACGATCGAGCAAAGTTGCTCGAACCCTAAGAATAAACCTTCTTAGAAACCGATCAAACCAAGAAACCCTTCAAAAACAAAACCATTTCTTACTCAAATATCAATTTGAACCTTGGAAATTAGACCATCCAATCAAATCGACAACCCTTGAACCAAGAAAGCACCCGAAGCTTTTTGAAGTAACCCTTATCGTACTTTAGTTTTGCAAAATAACTTTCTTGTAACCTAAGAAACCGTGCAACCTCGACAAGTCTTAAACTTTATTTTATATCCCTTTGTTAATCGATTTTAAACCTTGTAATAAACCTTACAAAAATCGATAAACCCCAATAAAGTCTCCTTGTGCAACAATAAAACAAAAAAAACTCCAAACTAATAACCTTTGAAGTGACGTAATCTTCTCTTTTTTTAAACACTAAAACAAAATACATGGTCTATGTCGTATAACCTGACAAAAACCCAAACCAATATTTATATCACGTGATCCTTCAAAATATATATTACCTTTGTTATTTAAAACCTATTATTATAATCAGTTTGGAATCTTCCCTCCCAAAGACAACTACAGAACTATAAGTTAAGCTCTTTGTTCTTCGAAGCTTTAAAAAACCAGAACTTTATGTCGATTTTAGAGTCTAGCAAATACGACACTTTTGAAGCTTCAAAGAAACCTGAAACGTCAAGAACCTTGCGTCGACTTCAAACCAAGAAAAAATGGAAAAAACTTGATCAAAAAACCTTGCTGTCTTGAACCTTGATCATCAAGCCAAAAAATCAAGAACTTGCAGATAATATTCTTTGTCGAAACAAAACCTGACAAACCCAAACACACCAGCAACTTTTGATCTACAAAACCAAAAAACAACAAACCCTTAAACTTTCTTTGACTTGTGTCGATAGCCTCAACAACCCGAAAAACCAAGAACCCTCTGAAACATCTTCTAATTGCACAACCTGGACATAAGCAAGCTTCAAGGAAACCCTTTTTAGTCGACCCCTGATGCGTATGTTATTGTTCACGAACCCAAAATAGTGACAACCTTCTTTTGTCGATCATTGGAAACTAAAAAAACGACCGTCTTCTTCTTCAACAAAAAATCTGATCAAAAGAGCCCTTCGCTATCGAACCTATGCCTCTAAGAACCCTCGACCAAGCTCTTGATACCACTTGTTGGAATATCAACCAACAACCCAAAAGTCTAGAGAACGGATAACCCGATACTCGAAGACAAACACACAAGCATAAATATATTGACAAAAAAGTAAACCGTACAAGAACGAGACCCAAACGATTGCTTTATTGATTCGTTTGTAAAGAAAATAATAAGTGTACAAAGACCCCTCCCCCTCACCTCCTTGTTATAGAGATGAGGGGGGAAGAAAAAGATACCTACATAAATTTGGTGAGCAGCTGCTATAAGGAGGGAAAGAATACACCGAATGCTATTTTTCTAAGTCATCCCATGAGTTATATAATGCCTGGAATGGACCTTCTCTCCTAGTTGGGCTAAACTTGGGCTAAACTTTCTCTTTACTCCTTATACTATCTCTAATATGCATACTAACATATAACAAATACTTTCAATGATTTTAGTTATGATGATGATACTATTGTTTTAACCATTTAACCCATTATAAATAGATGATTTTAGTTGTGAATGTGTCTTTTTCTTTTGTTGCTGCCTACTTCCTTTTCTTTTATTCGTTGGTCGAACTTTTGGAATTCGTCTATTTGCCTCTTTGTCTCCCTGAACTCATCTGTTAGCGAGTATATAGGAGTTTAGGTGTTGTATCATGGACTCATGGTGTTTGGTTATTTTTCTGCATTTTAGAGTGTTTGGTTATTTCTAATATTATTCCAGCCTTTCTACAAAAAAACAAATACGAGTAGTCTCTACTACTTTATAAAGCATTTGGGACTTAAAAATAGAAGTTTTAAAAAGTTTAAGAACAAAAAAACATTTCTTGTTATAGAAAGATTTATGTTACTTTTGCTATAAACTCAATGAATACACATAATTAAAAGTTATAACTCAAAATTTAGTGTCTTAATGTGAAATCCATCTTGTAACACTCCACTTTGTAACAACACACAATATTAATACAGCCCATAAAACCATATTAATTGTAATTTGTAACAACCCAAAAGGTATAACAACTCATTTAAATCATATGAATTGTAACAGTCCATTTCAATATAAAAACTCTCCACACCGAATCTGATAAGCATAAACACATTAGGGTTTATAATGTTTAGATCAATATGCTCTTGGTGTTATTTGTTTTTTTCTGCTTCCCTTTTAATGTGTGATCTTTTTGTGGTTTTGTAGTTGTTTGAACGTGAAAATAGAGATGTCAAGATGGACATTTCGAATAGTAATAATATTATCTATGCTTTACTTTTTTTTTTGTTCCTGTTGCTTCTCTATAATGTCCTACTGCTAAGTGTTGATCTGATACTTGATGGGTTAACACGATCTACTAGGTGGATTATAGAAAAGGTCGATGTTGGTTGTGCTGGTGATGATAGTTATACCTTTTGAAGAAGGTGATGCCGGAAAAAATGTATCTTAACTTTTAAGTATAGATTTCATTCTTTTTTAGTTTTGTTTTTTGTATTTTTAAGTTTGATGGGTTTATTTTCGTTGTCGCCTTACATAGGATCCGGTCATCTCCTCTGACCTCATGTTCCATTTTGATTAGTATATGTGATAATTTTGTTTGAATTTAGAGTTTAAAATCTAAGTTTTCTTATGATGTCTTTTTAGTTTTTGATATCTTAAAAATAAGATTACGGAGAAAAAAAATGATGAAATGAATGAAAACTTAAAAATGATGATTCGTTGGTTTTTACATTTTTTTACGTGTTTGTAGTTTTCGATCTATTTTGATGTTCTTTTCTTATCATACAATTTTTCAAATACGAAAATTTAAGATTTGATTCTTATGATTTTCAAGGATGTCTCAAAGGTAATCCTCTTTGGTAATAGAATTTTGTATAAATAATTTTATATTACTTCTCTATCTCTACTACTTTATAATTCATTTAGGGACATTTAATTTTTGAAGTTTTAGATTTTTAAGGACCAAAACATTTTTGTTATTGGAAAAGATTTCAAAACTTGATCAATAACTGGTTACATCATAAGTTGTAACCGTGTTTTAATGATCAAATAAGTGATTTGTGGGAAATAGTAACCTACCTTATCATTCTTGTAACATATAAAAACTTAAAAAAGTTTTAATGGACATTAAAATGTCAGTTATGAAATCTTTAATATAAAAGAAACTCATTGGTTTTATGAAGAATAAAAAGCTACAATACATAAACTAATCATATTTCACCTACATTAGATTCAGTCATCCAAGTTATTTTTAGGTCATTGAACCTCGCCCACTGCCCCCTCGCTCAGAAAGATTTAATTATACCGGGAACTCGTCGCCGTAACGCATCGCGGGCATATTAAGGTACCGTTCTATTTTAAACTTATGTTTTCAAGATGCTACTTATTGTTGTTCCTTTCTTTTGTTTGGACTCTCGTATGCGTAATTTTTATATGAAATACTTTGTGATTATTATTGCTTAAAGGGTTTATTTTAATTTAAATTATCATTAATTTGTACACTTTGTTGTTCAAAAAATATTTAAACGAATACACTCTTGCAAAAATATAGTTCTTAAGGTACCTGCGCAGTATGCGGCGGGCTTAGGGTTTAGGAACTTACCACAGGGATTCCGGGGGTGTGGGTTCCGTCTAATTTAACTTAATTGTAGCAAAAAATACGTTTACTTAAAACGCCCTCATTTTAGCTGTGTTTGGTTTACTTTCTAATATAATGCTAGGCAAAAAAAATAAGAGAATATCATGAGTTTTCTAATATTTACTCTCATTGGTTTATTTTATGCAATTTAGAGTGTTTGGTTATACCTAATGGCAAAAGCCTCACATACAACAAAAAATAAGAGAACAACTAGGATAGTACAAGAAACCAAAACATAGTATATCAAAAGTACTAACAACGACATCTTGCCACCTATAATGATGATGACCAATCACCAAAGATAATATAAGGCGCACATCACAATAAGCTAATAGCAACAACACACAATGTAGTTTTCTATTTTCACTAAAGTAGTTAAGCTGAGACATTAACATACATAAAAAAGTAAAACTTAAGTCGAGTCCCTGAATTCAGAATGTAGTTTAAGTTCAGTAGCAGCAGAGACATGATTCAGAATGTAGTTCAAGTTTACTTGCCTAAGGATTGTATTAAATGATATCCTTTTACTTTTAATATGTAAACAAATACAAGCTATAAGGTTATATTAGCTACTATAGTTTGCATACAGGTATGTTAGCCAAGGCCATTCCTGAGTTTATTACTACCCTGGGCGAGCCGGAAAAAAATGCCCCTCGTAAACAAATAACACGTTATATTTTATGGGTTTATAACATAGTCAAGTTACGTAGTTGATCCTCACGACACGTCAGTTTTTCTTTAACAAGTAAAATGTTAAAATTTATGGATATAAACTTCAAAGTTCGAACCACAATATCAAAATAGACCATCTAAAAGAATGTAAAGTAACCAGGGGCGGGGATAAGGAGGGGCACAAGGGGCAGATGTCTCCCTAGCAAACAAAATTGTAGTATAGTTTCTAATAATTATCAAAATGTGCCTCATCGATCAAATTTTTTTAGCTCTGCCCCTACAACTAACCATACATTACTAGAACCAAAATTACATGTTATCATACTTTAGTCAACATTTGCTCAAAAAGTATCATTTAGTCATAAAAAAATCAAAGTTAACTATAAATGAAAACATATCACTATAAAATTAGTAATGATAATCAATGTTTACTTTAGAATATTAATATGTAATAAACTAATAAAAATGACTTTCTCTACCTACATAATCAAAATCTTTAATGTGTATCCAGGTAAAAATAACATTGAATACATGTAGTGTGGTTTGCAAAGGCAATTTTTTTAGGTGTAAAGAAGCAAAAATTTGAAATGGAGGTCAAAAATAAAAATAAAAATTAAAGAGAAAGAGAAAGAAAGTCATTTTAACAACACATAGTACGAAGTAGTAATTTCTAAAAGACTTTGATTTTAGTGGTCAACTCTAGTTACTCACACCCTACGCAACAGCCTTTTCAATTTTTTACATAGTAAATATATAAAAAAAATTATTTTCTCTTTCCTAGTAGGTCATCTTCTCCTTTACTTCTTCTACCATTGTTAATAAAAACTAAAAAAAAATCTTCTCATTTACTTCTTCCACCATTGTTAATAAAAACTGAAAAAAATCAGATCTACTTCACTGCTTCATAATTTGTTTCTATCACAATATTACATGAACTTAAAATATGATGCCTCCCAAAATATGATGTCCTGGGTCGTCGCCCAACTCGCCCGGCACCAGGGCCGGCCTTGATTTGCTCTTTTGTAACTTAAAACTCAACCCACTTGCCATAAAGATTGTATTCAATGGTACCATAGTAACTTCATGTGTGCATACAAATACAACTTTATAACTCTTTTTAAAATTGTTGAATCGTTATACCGAACAACGCACGAGTATTGTACTAGTTTGTGATTGATAAGAATGAATTAAATGACAATTATAATTGATATTAATACATAATCATATCCCAAAACATCTTAGAATGTAAAATAATCCAAACTTATTACAAGTTTTGAGTTAATATATTCAAAAAATGAAAATCATTCCATGTATAGATTAAGTTTTCAAGAATTTTGAAATTTTAAGAAATGAGTGTAAAATGTATTATATGTAGTATAGATAGATATAGATATGTATCAAAATTTTATTGAGCATCAAAGTATATCAAGCTAAAAAATTTGTGCAAAAAATTTAGTTTTTTGCGTATCTCTAGTACTTTGTAAAGCATTTAGCCCATTATATTTTTAGAAGTCTTAAAATTTTAAGTAAAAAGATTACTTCTTTGGAAAATTTCAGGCATACAGCCAACATTGAAAGCTTTTTCAGAAAAACGGGCCATTTAAAGCCTCCTAACTGAAAATTAAAGTGTCTTCATGCACTTCATTTCGTAAAAGGTCTATTTTGTAACAGTTCATTTAAATGCATTCATGTGGTCCATTTGTAACGGTCCATTAAATATCATTTAAGTGTAAACCACAAACTCAAATACTCATTGAGTATAAAAACCTAACACAATAACAAAATTCATTACACCATTTTCATCTCTCTATTTTATCTCTTTTAAAAACACAAACACCTCTCTCTCTTTCTTCAAACTACCAAATTATGCCGTCTCACATATCTGATCATGGCTTTGGTGGACTAGGTGGTTTCAGTGCGCTAGGTGATTTCGGTGTGTTTTTTGGTGATTTTGAGCGGTTTTGGCATATCCATATGAATATTCCCATGTACAATGTACTTTTTGTTAGATATATATGAATATTTTGAGCAACTTGATCTCTTTTTGATGGTGAAGTGTGGATGTCATGTGTAAAGTTGACGATTTATACAAAATAAACATGGTTTGCTAGTCATGTTGATTTATATTTTACAATTTGAGAATTTAATTATTTAGTACATAAATGTTATGCGCTTTGGTTTTATAATTCTTTTATAGATCTATAGATTTTATTTTGTAGAACTAATTATTTGACAGTTGTTGTTAGAAAAACGTTTAACCGAATAACATTTGTTCATCGCAAAATATAGTCATAGGGTACCCGTCGCCGTTGGAGTGGCGGGTACTGTAACATCTCGTTATTTCAGGTCATTTTCTGACTCAATACTTGCCAATATTTATATTTAGGGTTTTACGCGTTTGCTTTTAATTTTCATCGTTTAGATAATTTATAACTTTTCATATTTTATTTTTATTGGTTACGTAAAACGTTTACGTTTTGCAATAAAATACATTTAAGCGGACATGGAAGCACCAATACCCATCTATACTCAAACAAATACCCACTTTTATACCCACTACACAAAAATTAAATCAGTCCTATGTACAAACCACTATATGGCCGGATACACCTTAAGGAAACACAAGACCAAATTCAAATTACTTCTAATAATTCAACACGTGCTAAATTCATCCACTAGTGTCATATCCCTCCTCTTAGGGAGGAGGAGAGCACTTGTACCATTTGTACCCTTACCACCTCCTAAACACATGGTTTTACTAGTGGGTTGTCTAATACTACTAGTATATAAGAGTGTACTAACAAGACATAACACATACACTTTCAAATTGCAAGTAAACTATCAACTTTTCTCTCTTGTTTCTCCTCCTAAACCCACGGCTCATTTAAGCTTTTTAGGGTGCTCATAGTGTTGATTTTTCAAAGGTAACAAGCATACACACATCATTAGGGTTCATATCTAACATGTTGCAAGGTGGTTTGGAAGCTTGGGTATTATTTTATAAAGGTTTTGATTCAAGAAAGAAACTAGGGTTTTTAGGGTTTTCTTGGAAGTATATTGGGTTTAATCTTAGGTATAAGCTTTTGTTCTTCATTCGCATACACTCTCTTAAGGTTTACTTGAACTCTAATCTCTTTAATTATTCATTTACATATTTTACATACTTGTTATTATGTTAATCACCACCTAGAGTTATTTTATGGATTTACAAAATATAAATGGGTGTTTTTATGGTTCGAATTTATTTATTTATATAATGAAATGATGTTAAAAATATAATAGAACACAAGAAATATACTTTATATAATTGTTGGTTAATTCATAAGTTTAGTTTATAAATTAATTTATTGAAAGTTTAATTTCCAAAAGTTATATATAATTTGTCCATGGAGTACCTTGTTAACTTAAGACTCACAATCATTATGGCAATTATTAGAGGGACCCTCAAAATATGTAAGACATATGGTGTAAGGTATTGTAAATGACTTGTACAAATTTGAACCAAGGAATAATTTATAAAACTAGATTTATAAAATATATATATAAGGGACTGTTTTAATGCTTCTGTTGGAATTCGAATTTGTATAAATTGTGAAAGTATTTTTATAAAATAGTACATATTATAAGGATCGTAAGCATATAAAGAACTCGAAAAACCGAGCTATAACGAAGAAGTTATGACATTTACAAGTTTACGATAAAAAATGTTTTTATAAAAATAATTTTATAAAAACCAGTTACTGTTCATAATAGTAAGTTTTTGGAAAATATTTTACTTGGATAGAACTTTTAATTACGAATCCGTGCATATAAGGATCACTAAAAACGGAATTAAAATGGAGGAGATATAAATTTTATACGATTTCAATAAATAAATTTATAAAAAGTGTTTTTATAAATTTCAACCCACTGTTACTGTTCATAACAGTTTATATAAATATTATAAAGTATAATATTTTGCTAGATTTCTCAAATACGATTTCATACATATAAAGAACAAGCGAAACAGAATTAAACCGAATGAGTTATGATTTTTACGAGGTTACAACAATTAATTATATAAAAGTAGTTTTATATAATTTTACAGAAACAGTAAAAGTTACTGTTCATTAGTAGTTAAAATATTATAAATATAATATTTTATACGAAACCGTGAACATAAGGAACGTATAAAACAGAGTTAAAACGATAAAGATATTAGGTTTATAAAACCTTGTGCACTATTTTTACTTTTTTGTACATTCTTTTATAAAACAATTAAACTATTTATATAATATCATTATATAATCAATAAAAATATTAAATCAAGTATTATTATCAAATAATCAATTGTTGGAAAAAAATAGCATTTTATTTTACAAGTACAAATACAGATACCTTTATTTAACAAAGTACAATTTAAATATTGTTTTGACATTTTAAATTAAACAAAAACTATTAGGTGGTGTAACTATATAACTTGTGATATTGTATTTACATTAAGTAGATTGTACTTATACGGCCTATAATTAATTAGGTTGCACTCGGATTCCGCGAGACAGTTCCCTTACTTGATTTATATAATCAACACATTCACTCGAGGTGAGTTCATAGCCCCATTTTTATACGATTCCAACGATTTACAATTCTCGGGGTGAGAAACATGCATTGTTTTACATTTGGACGCAAGTACACTTTTAACAAATTACGAGTTTGCCTAAGTAGCTATAACCCACTATGCCCATGAATCATGAACTATTAATTACTGGATTGTAAGCGCGAATGTTATGAATAGATCTATTTGGGATTGACATCCCCGTTCGGGTGAGTAGCGCTCACTAGTTTCGGAGGTACCGAAACGACGAATGTATACCATGTCGGAACAATTTGGATGTTGCGGGTTGAACATCTACACGGGCACATTATTTGCATTAATTTGCATACATATATGTTGTAGCTTCAGTGTCATGAGCTTAGTGCATTTCGTAATTACATTTTGAGATATTGTATGTGTTACATGTCTTACACTTGGAAATCTTGCGGTCCTACTTTATACATTACTTAAACCTGTGAATTCACCAACTTTATGTTGACGTTTTAAAGCATGTTTTTCTCAGGTCAATAAGGCAAGAACAAGGATACATTGGTGGTCATCATTTTGGAGTCACATTATTATAAAGATTTAAGTGCATTACATTTTGGAGTATTTGTTATGTATTAAAATCTTTACATTTACAAGGATGAACAAGTAAAGCTTGGAGCTTTTGTATCAAACAATTTTATTAAATCCAATGTATCATTTTTAAACCACTCAAATAAAGGTCATTCTCATATCTTGTGCTATTGATCTATGATTTAACACTCTCAGACCTATATTCCGCTGCGACCCTATTTAGGGGTGTTACAGATTGGTATCTAGAGCCAAGGTTATAGAGAACCAGGTCAAATGTTTTACTTAGACTATAACCGTTTTCAAACATTGCATCATACAAAAGTTTTTCACGGGACATACATACACTATTTGTTTGCATTAGTTGGTTAGACTAGATGCTTACATGATTAATATACGTGTTTATATTATATTACGTATATTACACACGGTGGTCTTATATATATACTTATATATACTCTTTGTATTGTTACAGATTTAGTCATGTCAGATTCAGAGCATTCCACTGTGTCATACACTTCTATTTCTTCGGACTTCGACCCATCATCATGGGGAATTCCACTTATAGATGTCGGCGAGCTTCCTGAAATGGACCCTTATGAGGAGGTTGCCCAACAAGGGCAGGCAGCACTACCATCACCTGCTTATGTGCCTGACCCTATGAAGTTAGAGCATCATGTACCAGTGTACGTTCCAGAGCCTGTGTACCCAGAGTACCTTGTTCCATCTGATAATGATATCTATGTTGAGGATCCAGAGGAGGATCCAGCGGAGGAGCTGGAGGAGGATCCGGAGGAGGACCCGGTTGACTATGTTGCCGATGCTGATGACGATGAGGAGGAGGAGGAGGATTCCTCCGAGGATGACGATGATGAGAAGGAGGAGCACCTAGCTCCTGCCGACTCTACTGCTATTGCTTCTTCAGCTGTTGATCATGTCCCCTCCGCTGAGGAGATAGAGCCGTTTGAGACCGATGAGTCTGCGGCTACACCACCACACTACCTGCATACCGTACTACTTCTAGGATGTCTGTCCAAACCCAGACACCTATACCGTTTCCTTCTGAGGCAGAGGTTGCTATGCTTCTTGCCTTACCTACTCCACAACCATCTTCACTCACTCTATTATCATCACCACTTCCCCAGATTCCCTCACCACCATTACCTTTACCATCACCACCCACCCATACTAGCCTTACCTACATTGAGGCACCTTTGGGCTATAGAGCAGCCGGATTCAGTTGAGAGTTGCATCACTACTACCATTACCTGCACCATCCACTTGTCGTAAAGCTTACATTCCCGAGGCTGACATACCGCCTCGGAAGAGGCTACTACTTACTGCTCCTAAACCTAGGTTTGAGGTTGGGGAGAGTTCTGTTGCTGCTGCTAGACAGCCGAGATCTACTGTGGCCTGTAGGGTCGATTATAGTTTTATGGATACTGTGGATGCCAGTATTCGAGCTTCTGAGAGGAGGACTATGGCTGCCATAGAGGTGGTCAACTTGAGGGTTAGTTATCAGGCTGATGTTCGTTGACGGGAGAGCGAGGAGTTCTATACACGACATCAGGATGCCTAGAGGGATCGTGCTGCTCTACGTGATGAGGTGGATACATTAAGGAGGTACCTTTCCTCTCTATGTACTACTCATGAGCAGGAGAGAGTTGTGGCCCGTCAGGCTTTAGATAGGTCTGAGGCCCACAACAGGGCTTTGGAGGCACAAATTATAGTTTTAGAGACTCAGGCGTATCGCCATGAGTGGCAGCATCAGGACGCCAATGATCATACGACTAGAGCCATCATGTGTATCCAGGCACTGGAGGCTGGAGCACGCGTTGATACTTTAGAGGACACTGGTAGTAGCTGTTAGTATTGTATCATTTGTTAGCTATCCTGTATAGCCTGTTAAGTTTTATGGGTTACTCCCAGCTAGTAGGCTGTATGAATGTTTTGTCATTGTTTAGCTATCTTGTATGGCATGCTAATTATTATGGGTCACTCCCAGCTAGCATTGCCTTAGGATTATATTTCCATTTTGTATCTCATTGTACTGGTCATTGTAACCAAACTATCATGTATGATTATCGACATTGTTATATATATGGATGTTGATTTATTTATATCATTGTTGATTTCACTTCAGTTGTATATTTCACTGTGTGTTGTGATCTCATTTTATTTATGTTGCACATGTCATGTCGCGATTATGATTTTATGGAATCTAAAGTGTATTATATTTTCTTATGATTTTAAAGAAAATGCCACCAAAGAAAAGAACCGCCACAACAACCACCACCACACCTATGACCGATGCTCAACTTAAGGCACTAAATGCCCAAGGAGTTGCTGATGCATTGGCAGAACGTGGCGCATACAGAAGCAGGAATGGCGACGACAGTCATGATTCAGGGAATGACGAAAGAAGGCGAATGCCTGCTGCTCGAGAGTGTACCTATAGTGACTTCCTCAAATGCCAACCCCTGAATTTCAAGGGTACTGAAGGAGTTGTTGGTCTTACTTAGTGGTTCGAAAAGATGGAATCTGTCTTTTATATCAGCAACTGCACATTCGCATGTCAAATCAAGTTTTCTACTTGTACTCTCTAGGGAAATGCTTTAACGTGGTGGAACTCCTACGTTAAGACTGTTGTCCATGATGTTGCATACGCAATGACATGGAAAGCATTGAAAAAGATTATGACTGATAAATACTGCCCGAGAGGCGAGATTAAGAAGCTGGAAATTGAATTATGGAACTTAAAGGTGAAGGGCACTGATGTGGAAAGCTATTGCCAACGTTTCCAAGAGTTGGCATTGATGTGCTCGAGAATGTTTCCCGAAGAATCGGATAAAGTTGAAAAATATGTCGATGGTCTACCCGACATGATCCAAGGAAGTGTGATGGCATCTAAGCCCAAGAAGATGCGTGATACAATTGAGTTTGCAACCGAACTGATGGATCAAAAGATCCGTACTTTGTCTGAACGACAAGCTAAAAATAAAAGGAAGTTTGAGGACACTTCAAGGAACAATCAAAACCAACAACAGCCTTTCAAAAGGCATAATGTGGCACGGGCCTATACTGCAGGGCCTGGGGAAAAGAAACCGTACGGAGAAACTAAACCTCTGTGCCCTAAATGCAACTACCACCATGATGGACAGTGTGCTCCCAAGTGCACCAACTGCAAGAGGACTGGCCATTCCGCTCGGGACTATAGAAGCCAGCCTGCTGCTGCCAACAACAACCAGAGAGCCTAAGGGGCAAATCAAAGAGTTCTCACTTGCTTTGAGTGTGGAGCTCAAGGCCACTTCAAGGAATAATTGCCCGAAGCTAAGGAACAAGAATCAGGGAAATCAGGCTGGAAATGGTAATGTTGTGGCAAGAGCTTATGGTGTGGGCACTGCAGGGACAAACCTGAACTCTAATGTTGTCACGGGTACGTTCCTTCTAAACAACCGTTATGCTTTGATATTATTTGATACTGGTGCCAATAGAAGTTTCGTGTCCACTACATTAGTTCTTTGATTGATATCATCCTAACTACACTAGACCATGGTTATGACGTCGAGTTAGCAGACGGTAGAATAATTTAGGTTAATACACTTATACGAGGTTGCACTTTGAATTTTCTGAATCATCCATTCAACATCGACTTAATGCCCGTAGAGATGGGTAGTTTTGACGTCATAATTGGCATGGACTGGTTATCAAAATATCATGCTGTAATCTTCTGTGACAAGAAGATCGTTCGTATCCCCTTTGGAAATGAAACCTTAATTGTTTGTGATGACGGAAGCAGCAACGAGCACGGGTCTCGATTAAACATCATCTCGTGCACCAAAACGCAAAAGCATTTGCTGAAAGGATGTCATGTCTTTTTGCACTGTACCGCAAAGAAGGCGGAAGACAAGTCGGAAAGAAGAATGCACTATGAAAGATGTACCTTTGTTCGAGATTTCCCTGAAGTAATTCCCGAGTACTTTGTCGTATGTCCACCAACCCACAAGTGTAATTTTTAAATCGAATTAAGTACCTGGTGTTTCACCAGTAGCACGGCGCCATTAAAAAAATCGATTGGCTTCCCGTCCGAGATGAAAGAATTGTCCAGATTCAACTGCAGAACTTTCCGATAAAGGCTTTGTAAACCCAGTTCTCACATGGAGCTCCGGGTCTGTTTGTCAAGAAGAAAGGATGGATCATTTCGATGTGCATCGAAATTAACGAGAATTGAATAAACTAACGGTGAAGACCCGTAAATCCTTACCAAGGTATATGATTTGTTCGATCAACTATCAAGGTCGATGTCCTACTCGAAGATCAACCATGAGGTCCGGTTAGTCATCAGATTAAGGTCGTGAATGAAGACATCTCAAGACCGCATCATAACTCGATATGACATTAGAATTCAAGTGTATAATGCCGTTTGGTTTGACTAACGTACCGGCTGTATTTATGGACCTCATGAATCAGGTATGCAAACCATATCTATACAAATTCGTGATTGTCTTTATTGACGATATTTTGATCTACCCAAAGAGCAAGCAAGAGCACGAAGAGCATCTCAAGTTAATCTTGGAATTGCTTAAGAAGGAGGAGTTGTATGCAAAATTTTCTAAGTGTGAATTTTAGATTCTAAAAGTAAAATTCCTCGGTCACGTGATTGACAGTAAGGGAATTCACGTAGATCCCACCAAGATCAAGTCAATTAAAGATTGGGCATCTCATAAGTCACCAACGGAGATTCGTCAATTTTTAGGTCTTGCCGATTACTATCGAAGATTCATCGAATGATTTTCAAAGATCGCCAAATCAATGACCAAGCTAACCCAGAAAAAGGTTAAGTTTGATTGGGGTGACAAACAAGAAGCAGCCTTTCAACTATTGAAGGAGAAGTTGTGCAGTGCACCTATTTTAGCTTTACCTAAAGGAGCTGAGAACTTTATTGTTTATTGCGATGCTTCTCATAAGGGATTGGGTAGCTTTAGCTTATGTAATTTTAGCTTATTGTAACGTTTTTAGTATTGTTTTCAATTAATGTAGCTCTCTTTTCAAGCTTGTACTCAGTTTTGATAATCAATAAAATTTAGTTTTCATATTGTTCAATTTGCAATTCATGTTTTCACTTTTATGCACTTATGGTTTGAATAAACTCTTTGATACTGTTTCATAAGCTGTTAAAGCTCCTATAAACTTGAATACTCCTTGGAATTGGATGGCTGCTTTGAGTATTCAAGTGGTATTAGTTCTTGATGGCCGGGAGTTAGGATTAGATTAGGAAAGTGATTAAGCTTAAAGCTATAAGCTTAAGCTGCTCTTATAAGCTCTAATTTGAGCATTTACCTCTCTTTAGCTGAGGTAGAGGTACTCGTCTCTTTTCCTTTTTCTATTTACTCTGCTGTCATTAAATGCTTTAGTTAATCTGTTCACCTTAGCTTAATCCTGCTTATTTTTTGCTTATTATTGCTTAGAGTAGCTTATTACTGCTTTTTATAGTTGTTTGATGTTAATTGTGATCAGTTATTAGTGTAGATCTTAGTTTGCTATGTTTTTGATAGAATTTAGTTAAAAATCCAAAAATAGTAGCACTAGTTAAAGGCTTATTGTTCTGGCTTATTTGATTATTGAAATCAGTTCATTAGGTCTGCTATAAGCTTTGTAGTATCTGGTATTTGAAGTTTGAGCTTTAATTCTCAAAATTTATAAGCTAAAAATGAGTTTAAGTAAATTAAAGGGGTGTTTGGCTCAAGGCAGTACTAACTTGAGTTAGCACTGCCAAGAGCCTTTTGGTTCTTTAGTTT